>JAQGBT010000031.1:0-118579 GCA_034698585.1 Disparrhopalites patrizii
CGAACTTTCAGGCCGATTTACTCCTGAGACACCACCAGCCGGATAAACAGCGGGATTAGAGGTCGGATTTTGATGCTGAGACGAACTTCCAGGCCGATTTACTCCCGACATTCCACCAGCCGGATAAATAGCGGGATTAGAGCTTGGATTCTGATGTTGGGCTGGACTTCCAGGCCGATTTACTCCTGAGATACCACCAGCCGGATAAACAGCGGGATTAGAACCGGGACTTTGATGTTGAGAGGAACTTCCAGGCCGATTTACTCCTGAAATACCACCAGCCGGGTAAACAGCGGGATTAGAGATCGGATTCTGATGTTGAGACGAACCTCCAGGCCAATTTACTCCTGAGGTACCACCAGGCGGATAAACAGCGGGATTTGAACTCGGGTTTTTATGTTGAGTCGAACCTCCAGGTCGATTTGCTCCTGATATACCACCGGGTGGAAAATCAGAGGGATGGGAGCTCGGATTCTGATGTTCAGTCGAACTTCCAGGCTGGTTGACTCCCGAGATACCACCGGGTGGAAGAACATGGGGATTAGTGCTCGGATTTTTATGCTGAGACGAACCTCCAGGTCTATTTGCTCCTGAGATACCACCAGAGGGATAGACATCTGGATTAGAGCCTGGACTTTGGTGGTGAGACGAACTTCCAGGCCGGTTTACTCCTGAGATACCACCAGCCGGATAAACAGCGGGATTAGAGCTCGGGTTCTGATGTTGAGACGAACTTCCAGGTCGGCTTGCTCCTGAGATGCCACCAGGAGGATAAAAAGCTGGATTAGAGTTCGGTTTTTGATGTTGAGGCGAATTTCCAGGTCTCGCTACTCCAGAAGTTCCACCTGGGGCGTGAATACTAGGCCGTGAATTTGGACTTTCATTTTGCCCCGCGCTCCCGGGAATCCCGATTCCTTCAGGGCTTGAACTTGGACGTTTATTTGGGGGTGAGTCCCCTGGATACAAATTATTGGCGCTGGAGATGGTTTGAGAAGACCCTGGTGGAATAGTATGGGAAGGGTACTTGTTTTTAGGTGTTGATGTGTCACCCATAGGAAAATTGTCTGGTTGGGTTGAGGTGACTAAAGAAGACGGGAATTGACTTTTCGGAGTGGTCCGTGTAGGAAACACCAGGGTTTGACTTGTTACTTTAATGTTAGTTATGACTGACTCCTTCAAGCATCGCTTCGATGGGTTACCCACAAACCCATCTGGGCAGCTACATCGTGCAATATGACGCTGAACACTGCACATAGCATTCAGTCCACAACGAGTTTTTCGACATGCATTTTCGCACACATTTGCAATGCATGTCTCGTCATCCTGACAATGTGTTTGACGCTCACAGTACGTCGTGATAGCATGTGGAACAGTGCCGTTGATCAAATAAAATTCTACATATCGAACATTGTTTTTGTAAGCAGCGGTGCAACGATAATTCCCTGTGAGGTTGGGGAAAGCCTTCGTTGAGAGATAGAATCCCGACTTTGGACTGTATGTGAAGGAATCTTTTGGAGGACACTTGAATTCGCCCTACGTTTACCCAAAATAAATAAGTTAAGTACAAATTTCACAGACATTTATTTTTCTCCGTGCCATTGGTAAATGAAACTCACCAAAGTAATTTCCTTTTCAAGTCCGACCATGACATTTGGGTGGGTGACGCTGCATGGAATTCGGACGCTCGGCTCATTCCTGTTGTAAGGGACAACAGCTTCTCCCGGGGAAGTAAACAATGATGGGCCTACGGAAGACATTTATGCTTTAATTAAACCACCATTACATCTAAAATGTGCTACAGTGTATTTAAAGTGTATATTTGCATTTACCTGGTACATATAAAAAGTAAGACAAAGAAATTTGTGGATCTTGCAAACTTCGACAGGTATAATTTCCAGTGTGCCTTTCCCTGGGACCAGAAATCAAGGCATGAGAGTTGAAGGATACCACATTGCTGCTCTTTACAGCGGTTCTCAAGTACCTGACACTTGTATTTGTTGACAATTGGGGCAACTAGGTCCAAACAAAATTGAGTAAGCTTCCTTGGTGTACATACACCATTGCTTCGATGCTTAAAACTTAAAAAACAATAGTTTTTCTTACTCCATCGCCGGTATAGATCCATTGGACGGGATAGGGCGCAGTGCAGGCCAAGAGCAAGTCATGACCAGAATTCGTGTCTTCTCCGACTATTATTTCCGAATCTGGAGTCTTTTGTATTTCTGTCTCGGAATTTCCATCATCACGTAGCTCTGTGATGGTTACAATTGGTAGCTCCAAAAATTGGCCCAAACCGTGCTGCACAAACGTCAGGCAGAAAGTAAGCCCAATCACTATGGATCTCATCCTGACAAGTACGGGGAAAAAACTGGAAAGACTGCCTAATTCACTCTCTTCTTCAGCGTCCCAAGTGAAACTAATCGTGAGAGAATCGTTGGCACGCCAAAATAATGAGAGTTGTGAGGGTCATGAACATCTGATTTATGCGTGTACATTTCAGGAGAGAGAAACAGGCACGCAGTGAGACATTTCACTAGCTTTTCTCACGGTGAATAACCGCGCACCTAAATCTAGACTCTAGCATTTTTTTGTGCCATAGGATAAAGAGCGTTTTGGGCATTTCTGGGCTTAATTACTCGATCATTGTTGGTTTCTCCATAAATGCTCTGAAAGAAGTATATAAAAGCCATGCGAAGGCATATGAATGCTGAGATATACAAAAGTAATTATTAATTATGTATCAATATGATTAAAGGAATGCCACAAGCACAATTTGATTTTTTTTATTGGACATGGTAATTGAATGATTGACGTGCAAGTATGCAATTAATATCTATTATGTCGTTAACATTAATCGATTATTAAGGGGCAAAAGTAGTATGGGTGTGCTCAATTACATAGATTCTTGCTTATTAATAAAACCATGACTTAGAATCCTAAAAAAGCTTTGGGTAAGTCAGGACAGCTGTAGCATTCACACCTGTAATTGATACAAGTAGATGAGTTGCTAATTATGGACAGTATGTACTGATTTACAAATAAGGCAAATGATTTTATTATTCACTTTCTTCTGTAATTTAGGCAATTAGCAACATACTGCAACAAGTAATATTGTTCAACCAAAGAAGTACTAGGTGTCAAAACAAGTTACTAACGTTGATTCCTTTTAATTATTAGATTTTTTCTTCAAAGTGTTGCTATTTGGGTCAGTATATAGATATGCTACAACTTGGAAGTGATTTTTCCAGTTGCATTTATTGTCTTGATTTTTTATGGAAGAAAGGACGTGCAAACATGAAATTCTGTGATTAACTAATTGAATTTTTTTGAATACCAGGAATCCAGCCGGATTCTAGTATTCAGGATCAAGACTGTCAAGACCAAGTCTATACGAGTCTATTGAAGTCTACGTAACTTCAAGACACACATAAACAGAAAAAAGTAGTTCTTTCTACTGTTGTTGAAAACACTGCAATTGCTTTGCTTTTGTTTCAAGCGTCTTGGGACAGAATATTGTACTTACGTGAAGAAGCAGAGAATATAAATATGTGCAGGAATACAAAATACTGTTGTGTCTTTATTTATTCTTTACCCCTTTCCTCAACTTGTTTTGGCGATGCAAAGTGCGGCAAGTGTAATTGAGACCTCTTTGACGTATTAAGGTCAATGCTAATAAATGCTTTGTCCTATAAGTAGGGAGTATAATTAGCTTTCTATTACACCGTAACTTATCGTTAATAGTTTAATGTATGTATAACTAACTTTTGACAAATACGTGCGACTAGAAAAGAACGTTTTATTTACGCACCAACAGGATCACAAGTACTTACATCCAAATGTGTAATTTTCTACACCGGAAATTTTGGTAATTATCAGTGGAACTAAAAATGCTAAAATTCTATCAATTACGACAAATACTACGTAGATCGTCTAGGACGGTGACGTCGGACTTAACACTTACTTAAGTGTAAGCAGATAAATGCATGATATTGAGTGACCCCGAACACTGGTCCGTCTACAGGCAAGAAAGTTGCTGATTGCAGTCATCACTTTCGGATACAACGAAATGAAGCCGGACTAGTGATCCGACAAAAACTTAGTCAGTGTCATCTTCATATCTGTCAGAAACCCTTGTCCCGTATTTACAAATCCATCATGCTGATCCTAAAAAGAATATACATACATACATATGTAAATGTACAACATCAGTAACGCTTGTCATTCGTACAATTAAGGCACTGAAAGTCTTCACACACGAAGTTAAACAAGAGCAACTAATGCTAGTTATAATCACCAAAACGACGATTTGTACTTACATAATGCTTCATGTACGATAAAAATACATTCCAGACAGCTGTCATGGAATTGACGTAGAGGACACGAAATCCAGTTGGAATGAAATAAAAATTAACTAGTTGGATTGGAGGCCACAAAATCCAGTCAACCTAAAATTAACATTATTTTATCTTCGATTTACGACACGGCATCGCAGTTTTATATAACGTCAGTATTTACTTCACGAACTTACAACGTAAACGGTAGGGAACTTTGTCGTAAATTCCTTCCAGCATCCGCTTAAATTCTTCCCTTCTAAAGCGGCCATACCCATGAAAAATTGAACACTAAAGAGAGGACAGGCAATAAGCTGATCCGCCAATATTTTTTTAAAAATGGATGTTCCATCACGTCTCGGGATGAATCTGTCCAGGTACTTGTAGAAGTAGTGATGCGGCGGTCCCATGAAAGTTCCGACAATTCCCATCCGAACTATAAACAACATAGCATCAAAACAGTACTTACACATTATTATAATTACATACGCGAGACGAGACCTTGGAAGATAACTTTTGCAAAAATATGTAAAACTTACCGAATCGTGGCATATCAAATTCTTTCTGAATACCACGTCGAATTTCAATTTTCTGTTCGATGAAATCCCCGAGTAAAATAAGAGCCCCTCCACTGATTGTGTTCGCGGCTAGCGAATGCTTTCCGTTAAATATTGCCGAGGTAGCTTGACCAAATCTTCTTAATGAGTTCATGATTGTAGTCCGGCCGTATTGAATTGGGAAGTGATATGTATGTGTTAAAAGTAGATGGCTTAAAGCCACAAATATTTTACGACGTGGTACAAATGTTAATGAAACGATTCTCGTCTTCGGCGATTGAAATGGTCATACAGGAAATCAATCCTGGGCACGACCTAGCCTCGTGCATCAAGTGTACTACACTATTACACACACATAACATATATTGACGGAAAATCGATCGAAATCAGTACTATACGAGAGTTAATAAATTAAACCCTTCATAAGTTTACTGTTTTACTACTCTTTTTCTATCCGTGTATATTTCAGTTTTTGGGAGCAGTTGCCTTGATCGGGCTTCCCAATCCGTCCTCATCTTGAACTCCTGTGGTTACGTAAACGTTTACACGATCATTTCATAAGTATTTAATTGTCAGTCTTCACTTATTTTTCTACCTCGTTTCTGTATATAGATTGGAATAATAATGTTCAAAATAATTCGACTTACCCCAAATCTCTATACGAGAAATGCTTTTAGCTTCAGGTGGTATAAGCCGTAACCAATTGACTTGATCCTAGAACACCAAGCAACGTTCCCTGAAAGATTCGGTCGAGCTGTGCCAGAGTAAAGTTCACAAAATACACAAAAGTGTCAAAACTTGAAGAATCATGGAAACCTCATTTGGAAGTTCATTTTCGACCATCGTCTAAAATGTCTTTTCGAAACAGCACGTGGAGCTTACAGTAACAAATGTCTCGAATCAAGCTGTGCTGTGTAAATAAACTATTTAATTTTAGTTTATTTAGTAAATAACTATTTAATAAATAAACTAAAATCATAAGCGAATTTACAATTTAACAATTACATAATCCCACCTACAGATTGTTTCTTTTAGCCTTATCAATAGATGAACAGTTCCTGAACAACATCCCTACGTCAATTGTACTGTAATTACTAATTAACGACGTTAAAATAATTTGGTTTGTATGCCTGCCATGTGAGTAAAAGATTGTTGAGATATTTATGACTAAAATATAGACTTTACAGAAATCAGCGAGTCCCTATACAATCAATCCGATATCTGATGAAAATGAACGTGAATGATGAAATAATGAAATCAACTACATACCTTTTTACTTTTACGAACGAGTTCGGGATGTGATTTCGCGGGTTTTTCTTTTTTAATTTTGTAAGCATGCATCCGCAGAGATGTGGGCCCATGATGGGCTTTTGTCGTATACAATAAGCCTGCGAAGCCCAGCCTGGGCTTGGGCGGGCCTGGACCTTTATTACGTCATGAAGCCACACTTTCTCGACTGGCTCGGAAATGTCTACTCGGAAATAACTGTCGTGGGCTTTACTGGGCCCTAATTCTGCACGTATTTACATTTAATATACGTTTCTATCATTTTATGGAGAAAATGGAAAACTTTTTCAAGTATTAAATATGTAAAAATATTATATAGATACCTCTTTTCAAAAACTAAAAAACCTCAAATTTCGAGAAACAAGATTTCTTCTTTAGGGACAAAACGTCTCCACAACAATAAACAACGAAATAAACCTTCTTACTCGTTGAAATTTTATTACAGATCCAAGAAAATAAGGTTAAATACAAATCGAACAGGATTGAATAATATGTATAACGATTTTTCCGTACCAAGTTTAAAATGATCATTTTTTTATTAAATGAATTTTTTTTCACGTAACATGTAAAAGTCTTTTAAACTAATTAATTTCTTCAAAATTCCAAAATACAACATTTGGACGCTTTGTTTATAGTACTTGAAAAACAAATTATATTTTTGCTAGATTGCATTCGAATCGAAAGATCTTCTGTTTATTTAAGATTGAGGCCCTATAATACACAATACTAAGTGTTTCTAAATAATTCCAGAAATATTTTAGATATCACGGGAGCTACCGAAATTACCATTAAACCTAATTATCTCCCCTATTATCACTTTTTTATTGAATCGTTCTGCGTTCTTATCTTCCTTATTCTCTGGTATTCCATTTGTCTCTTTCTGATATCTCACTTCTCACCCTTCCATTCTCTCCACATTATTCACTCTCCCTTTGTCTCTTTCTTATTGCTTTTACTTTCCCCGTTTGTAACATTCATTAATTATTAAAATACTAATATTAGAATACTACGTAAATCATGGATTATCGATTATCGCAAAGGATTATCCATGCTGTTCTAGACAGTTGGTGACGAGCACTCGAATGAAACCAGTTAAAAATGTAATTAGTTTAATTTTATTAATTTTCGAATTTGTAATTCATATCTGGTCGCGTTTTGAATGTATTTTAATCGTTTTAGCAAATAGTATTCATGCCGGAAATACTATTCATCACAGTTTGTGTATTATAATCGGAATTTTAATGTAAATTCTTGAAATTCCCCGTCCCTGGTAAGAATACGTAGGAACTTTATAATTGGGTGGACCTTCAAAAGAGCGGTGTAGTTCCTTGCAATTACATCTACGTATATACACAGTACTGGCCAAGTCCTGCCATTAAGCAAAGACTCAAGTCACTGGAAATCTTACTGACTTTTTAGAGGTCATATCATTTTCCAAATATTGTCAGTTTTGTGGGGTCATTAGTACTTTGGGTGCTCAAACAATATATAATTACTCTACTTTGCTTAGTGAAAAATATAATCACTTGAATTCGGAACTCCCAAGGTTCAGAAGACAATCCTCTTTTTTTTTTGTCAAATTTCCATTAAAGTGGAATTGTGAAGTATTTCAAATGGACCGTGATAATTTCCAGCATGTGGATAAAAATATAATCAGTAAGTCACTGCCTAGTTGTTGTTACGAATTTTTTTGCGACTCAGTGCCCAGGGCACATTTCTATTAATTTTTATTAGTAAAACTGATGAAGCAGTAATGCCGTCATTCTAAAACTTTGATCAATGCAAAGCGAATTTTTCCCACTAAAGTTTCAGCTCATACCGTCCTAATTTGTTTTTTTCCACTATAGAGGTTACTAGTTACTGCATCTGCTTGCACTTGATACTACGATAACACGTGGCGTTGTAGGAAGAAAATATTTGAAAACATATTTTGGGTGGCTTTCTTATGCTAGAAGGAGGTTTGAATAATCTTCGCTGTTATTTATGTTTGTGACATGGGTGTTGATGTTGATTGTTGATGCTCAATTCATTGTGCTCTTACGCTCGTGTACCGGTCTCTTGCTACCATAGCCTAATGGCACAAACTGAATAAGTGAGGTTGCCATAATGTCATTATACCATAATTAAAGGGATAAGAGAGACGACTGTTGTCATCTGGAGTATCCTCTTTCATTTCGTATTCAGTTTATTGCTCCATGAAAACACGTGCTTAGCGTTGTAAGTCGTATTATCATAATACTGGTTGTTTTAATCTTGTATATAGGAAAACTATTTGTTCGTGATTTTTTCTAAATATTGAATTAATGTTTCGCTTGGAAACTTGAAAGGAAGTGGACAGGTCAGGTTAACATCGGTTTTTACATTGGATAAAAGGGGTTAAACACTGGATTTAACTGGTGATTATTAATGTGCAAGGGATACGCATGAGTAATCATTTTATTAGAAATAGCATTGCCGTGATTGGTTGGCTGGAACCAGTTTCACTCATAAAATTTTGAAATAACATTGCTATTGCTATTTCCTTCTGTGTTTGCTGTATATTGGAACTAGTTTAGTCAGAACGTTTTAACTGCAGGTTAATTTTTGTTTACATTTTTTGGATAATTGCATGAAAACTCATTTTTTCTAACATTTTCTAAAGCTGGGGCGACAGAGTCGGATTCGGACATTGTTGGAGAGAGTTCCTCAAATTATCGGGCACCTTGTGCGGCAGAAGACGACGCGGGATCCTCATCTCATTCAGAAGTTAGAAGTTCCAGTCCAGGTTTGGCGGATGCAGACGCTGATGTTGAAGATAGTCCCAGTGGTAGTGAAGAGACGGGCTCAGAGTCGGAGCGCGGTGGAAACTCCGCATCCAATATGTACGCTCCAAATACTGTTGGTTTCCCCCCCTCCAGGTCTTCCCTGACACACTGCATTCCTGCACCGGGTAAGATTGCTGGTACGTACACCTGAAATGACAATGTACTGATAATTTGTTAATACATACAATTGTTTGCAGGAGCTTTTGGTAGCACCGTAAAATTTTCGGCTGGTAACAATCCTTTTGCGGTTAAAGGGCCGCCAGTAGGGTCTATTAGCTCCAGCAATTCCAGTCCTCAATCGAGCAGTGAAAGAATTGTGGGAAATCAAAGCAGTAATTCATTTTCTTCAAATTCGCGGATAGTGGCTGGTCGATGGGGAACTTGTCAGCCGCAACCCCTAAAGCGTAAGTAGCATTATATTTAACGCGATAGATGTTTCATGGGGTCGAAAATTGTCGTATATTATACCGTTTTATTCGTATGTTGTTTTTTCTGTTTGTATTACAGCTACTAGTTTGAACATGAAACCTATCATTCGTCCTTCAGCTCTCGGATCATCTTTAGGTGGGAGCGGTGTTACTTCATCGACTGCGGCACTTGGGTCTACAAGTTTCGGAGGTTCTGGTGCGGGTTTATCTAATTTTTTTGATATTATCGGAGCAGATAGTTCAGATCAAACAGTTTCTGAGAACCTAGTATCTTCGTCTAATTTTGTGTTGAGACCTCCTAAACTACCTTTTGGAGTGGGTGGAAGCTCTTCTAAACCGGAAACCGGGTTTCCTGCATCTCCTGTTTTTGGATCAAGTACTGATTTAGGTGTTGACAGTACAATTAAGGAAGCTGATCAAGGAGAATCAGAACTTACACCCACAAGTAAAGAAGAAACGTCGGTAAAATCGCCAGAGCCTCCTGTTGTGTTCGTCCCGTTAGCAAAGGAAGAGCCACATCTCGATGCGGTGTCTACATCCAATCAGACAACGAGTCTTTTTTCCAGTACCAGTGGATATGGGGCGAACAGTTTCGCCAGTTTAGCTAACACTGGACCAACAAATGCAAATTCTAATTCTGCCTCATCGGCTACACAGTCGGATTCTACTTCACCTTTCGTCTTTGGTTCCAATCTGCACGATCGAGTTTCGGTAAATTATATATATGTATATATTTATTTAACTTACAAACGTCAATATTTTGAAATTTTAAATAGTAGAAACTAAAATGTATCAGTGGGTGGGTCAACCTACAATACTTCTGGAAGGATAAAATTATTCGCAGCGGAATGTGCACATAATGTATGTATTATATGTACATGTACTGTTTCCTGTTATGTGTGTATATTTTTGTTTTTTTCTCGGATCTACAGAATGTGGAGGATCTACAGAATCATGAAGCATCTCAGTCTGCCAATGGAATTTCGTCATCAGATGGTTTATTTAGTGCTGCTTTGAGAAATGCTCAGGGAACCTCGTTACAACAAGCGTCAACTTCATCTCAAGAGACTTGCTCCAAAACAAAGGCTTTGGATTCTCAACCAGGAACGTCTGCATTTAGTGACTCCTCCGAGTCCCTGAGCGAAAGAAAAAGGCGGTTCAATGACACGCCCGTAATTACTGGAGAAGAGGATGAATTTAATGTTTTACAGGTGGGTTGGTAGTTTCTGGAAAGCATGGTACAAGGGACTTTTGACTGTGCATGATATGTTTATCGAACGATTATTTTTCGTCATTCACTACAGATTACCTGCCGATTATTTGGCTTTGACAGTCACACCTCTACCTGGACTGAGAGAGGTCGTGGTCAACTTCGTTTAAATGACAGGACCGAGTCAAATAATGACCTTCAGTCTCGTATCATCGTTCGAACCAAAGGTTCTCTGCGGTTGATGCTGAACACTAACGTTTGGTCGGGGATGAAAGTCGATCGAACTTCTAATAAAAGCGTGCGGTTTTCCGCGAATGACAACGGTCAACTGCGGTTGTTTCTGGTGATGGCAACAGTTGGTGAAGCTGATCAGTTTCATCAAGCTCTAGAATGGCGTATTAAAACGTTGAAAGCTAGTGAAGATGCGGCAGTATCGCAAGTGAGTGAAGCAACCAGTTCTGTAAGTGCTTCAAATATCAACCACAGTCCATGTCCAGAGCAGAGGTTGCCGGACTCCGCAGAATTAGATTTTCAGAAAGACGACCCTACTTCGGAAGAAGACGCCTGGCACTCTGAAGAAGAGAATGAGGAAGACGATGAGAATGGAACCGAAACGCACAGTTCTCCTGTAAAAAAGAAAAGATTTATTGAGCACACTCCACCCCCTGTGTCCGAAGCAGAGAATAAGGATTCGTACTCAGGCTTCCGACCTACACCAACTATTCTCATAAACAATCACAATGTGAACGACCTAGAAGATGACGAAACTTGAAAGTATGAAAGTGGCTTGACTATTAAGCATTGCTTTAGATTACATATGCATACCATATATTCAGCTTAAGTAGTTCTACATATTATTACTGGTAATGAAGTATTGCAATAAATTCTCTACTATCATCTCCGGAGTTTACTCTTAGCTTTTTATGTTTAAATTGGTTTATATTTATATGGGTAAAGTTTTGTAGCTTAAAAGTTATTCTGAACTTCAGTGAAAAAGGTTTCTTCCTTTTAGGCTTTAAAATGATATTTCTATCTTCGAAAATGTTTGCTTAAGTTAATTGATCGAATTGGGATAGAAATGTTGCCCATTACTGTCTGTTATTGTTAAGTGACATCTACATCAAGTGGCATTCGTTTTATATGTAAATAAATTACGTATGATATTATTTACGTCTTGAAGTCACGTTATATGTAGGTATATGTTTTTCTCGCAAAACCTTTTTTCTTTGAAGTATGTCACCGGGGCACATTTACTTTACATGTACACTGATACTATGATAATGTAGTGTAAGTTTTACTTATGTAATTGGCAATTACTTAAGTATTTATTTATTACAGTCACTTAAACAACTGAAAAGTGGAAATAAATGTCATGATATTTCAGATGTTACAAGAGCAATAATTGTGATTTTGACTTTTATTAGTGGCTGAAGTGATTATATTTACAAAGTAGCATTCAAAGAACCTATAGCTAATTATTATCACTTTTACTATGGCTATGGATGTCATGTTTTCTTGAATACTGTGGACCTTAAGATTGTAAAGCTTCTACAGTTTTCTGAAGGTATTTCTTTGGAACATTCACAGGTGAGATGTATGTATTCCATTTAGAAGAAAATAGTATTTTGTATTGTAAATCAGCAGTTATGTCGAACTAGGAAATGAGGTCCGAGAGATTATCTTTCGTCTTCTCTTACCTGCGTAGAAACTTGGACCAGATTTGCATTTATTATTAAATCCATATTGTAATTACAGCTAACGCGGATATAACATATACTATAGGTGTTGTGTGGGACTTACGGATATTAGAAACGGTTTGGTAGATTTAAATATTCAAAAAAAACGTAAGTCGCTAATATTCAAATCTGCTCAACTGAAAGTTTCAATTGTTCGTGCCTTTGTCAGTTCAATTCGTTGACGTTACGAAGCCTTCATAAGTACTGGCAACGACTCCAGATGCTATTCGGTGTTCTGTTTTATAATGGTTCAATGATCGTATTCGGGTTAATCGCTAATAAATCACCATTTAATTTTTGCATTAGCTGTAAGTGGCAGCAAGATATACACTTATGTTCACTTGTATTTTGTTTCAGCAGTAGCTATTACATTAATAGTATGAAAGAAACACCTCTGTTGCCAGATATAAAGTGAAGTTACTCCCATCATCGTAATTACTCTCTGGCTTTGGTCTGAGACCTGTTATTTTATGCGCCTTGTGTGAACTGTTCAGATGAAAAATTGAAAAACTGTTGAACAAAAGAATTACAGATAAAAAAACGCATTACACCCGTCACACTCTGCACAAAATGCAAATATATCTGCAGGTTGTATGAAGTAATTCCTTAACCGGGGTGTAAGTGCAGACACATCGAATATATGTAATTATATGTAATTCAAAATATATTCATACTGTTATTTTTTTTTATTTCGATTAATGAGCGTTTTATCACAATAAAATTATATATTTGCGATAATAATAGTGCGAGATTTCGTTTCAACATTCAATGTTAGTTATAATACAAATAATTTGGTACGATTACGCGAAGTATAGATTACACATACATAAACTAATACACACATTAGACTTAAGTTTTGAAACAATTATAAAAGTATAAATAAAAAGCGAAACTTCTTGCATTTTTAAAGCATCAAAATTAGCACAATAACGGGGATTTCGCTTTAACAGCGGACGATCTAATCGTGTTTGTTAATTTGAGGAACACACGTTTTGCCATTTTTAGCATTTAAAATTGCTTCATTATTTAATCCTAACAACACGAGATAATACCTTTGGTTCCTGCAAAGTTGCAAAGCATTGTATCAAGTTCCAGTGGGGCATCAGCACATCAGCAGAAGTACATATATACCTATGCCACATGTCGCAGAAAATTATTACACATCTGAATACATTTTCAATTCTTATACAAAAACGTAATTGCATCTGTTCTTGCAAATAGACGCGGTAACAAAACTCTCGAAATCAATAATAAACCGTGCATCGCAGTATCAATCATTATTTCACGAATAATTCGTTCATTGATTTCACTAGTAAAACGGCAATAATACAAATTACCAATATCAACCAGTGTCACGCGCCGTAAGTAACTGACCGTACGAATTACTTGTGTAATAATAATACTTAGTTATGCACATAATATCATTCGTTGCTACGAGGTTCATACACCAGTAACGTTCACTGCCTACTAATATTAACCCCAAGTTTCTTGTTTTTTTAGTAGTAACAATGAGTTAAAAAGTTTATTTACTAAGCTAACGGTCTGTAAAAACACTGAGTCGGGTGCTGTTGTCAAACAAATTTCCAATGAAGTTGCAGTAAATGTAAAACTACATACGATAAATGTGTAAATATATAGAAGCGAGCCACAATAATGCACACAAAATACATGAAATACTACGTTAAATATAAATAACCATGACCAGCAAATTGCCTTTGAGTACTATTGTCTTTCGAAAACGTAATGTGTAAAATTCATCTGTCTGAAAGAGTTACTTGTCACAATTAAATAGCATTGTTGCTAACAAACCTAAAAAGATCGCTAGTGTCTAATTAAATTGTAAACCTCTATTTGAAAGCGCCAAATCATTTGATCAACATATGTGAAAATAAATGCAAGGCAGTTCATAATACAATATATGTATAAATTCCTGGTTAATCTTATTACAGTATTTAAAGCGTATCGCAACAACGCTAGTAAGAAACTATGTCTAGCCGCAATCTCATAACTCTAAAATAAAACTTGGGTCACGATTAACGAAATTCAGAAGCCTTCTACAGGAGCCCACAGTCGAACTACCGAATCTCCTCCAGCCAGCGCAACCGTATTATTAAATGAATGGACCTGTGGATGTAAAGAGCATAATTGATTGAGGGTAATAGCAAGGGTCCGTGAGCTGTTAACACTAGTAATGTACATGTAATATATGTATAGTATATGTGAAGTTGTTTACGCAGAATATGAACGAATCTTACCCCTGGTAATTCAGCATCAATTTTTAGTGAAGCTAGTTCCTGTAGGCTTCGACTAGGTTCCATAACTTTCATGTGCCCATCACTAGAGCAAGTCAAGACGCTACCCAAACTGTGAAATACTCCCTGGACAATTTGCTTATGACCGATGTCATACGTCTGTAAGTAAATAAATTAAATAATGACTAGCCTATATCGGAATATTACTAATCGTATCGCAAGGATCCTGCTTCAGATATAGTAAAGGTGCAAAAGGTTACCTGCACGATCTCAAAAAGATCAGAATTTACAAGGTGGATGTAACCAGAACGATCGCCAATGTAGAAGAGAGGGGCTGGTGCTTCGCGACGAAAGGAAAGGCAAGTAGGGTATGCATTGTTTGATAACTGCAGAAATAAGAAAATACAGCAGCTGTTTACTTTCACAGTCGTAATGCTCAAACGATGGTATACGACAAAACACATACCGTTATAGTTTTCATAGGTTTCTGTGCTCTTAAGTCGTAAAGAATGGTACGCCCGTCTTCACTGCAGGAGATGATTCGCGTATCGTCCATACCAAGAGCCAATACACATTTTTTGTGGACGGTGTACGTTGTGAGAGGTTTGTAAGTGTCTTCTCTTGGATCAAACAGTAGTACTTTTTTGTCGTAAGTTCCACATGCCACCAAGTTGTCAGTCATGGCCAAGCAGAGGCAGGCAACTCGATGAGAACTTTTTCAAAAACATTATTAATTTTTAGCTCTACCAACCAAAACTAGTGTGCATATATGTATGTATTTATTTACACATTCAGGATTTTACTTGCTAAAGGATTAAGTGCACAAATTATCTGGTATGACAACAAGTGATATGCACGTCTTAAGATGACAACAGCGAATAACCGCCTCACATCTGTAAACCTTCACTTTCAAAATAAGTTGAAGCGTAAAAATACATCACTATACATATGTCTTCCTAAATAAATCCGTGTTCAACGTTAAAATTGTTCCTGTTTTGACAATAGAAGTGATACAGTAAACATAGACACCCATATTGGGTTACAAAACTCTAATCCAAGTAATACACGTTCGAACTAAAACAGGAATACTGAATCTTTGAAACTCTCTTACTAAAGGCATTAACTATTATTTAATTGTTGTATTTAATAAAAATTACTGGATTAAGCATAATGAAATATACATACATGTATATACATATTTTCATATGTATACATATTTCTAGAATAATAATCAAGAGGAAATTATAGAAAATGAGCGATCCTTACGGCAATTCGGCTACCAACTGAAAGTTGGATTTTTTGTCCCAAATTCGAACCGTGTTGTCCCAGCTGGCTGAAAGCAAATGGTTTTGGTTGGAAGTGAAGGCCCAAATCCAGCCTTTGTGAGCAGCAGGATTTTCATGCAATTTAGCAGGGGCTGTCGCTATCGCGGCCGCGTTTTTATCGCCCGTGTCTTTTGCAGTACTAAAAGCCTTCTCCACATCCCATATTATAATGCTTCGATCTCTAGAACCCGTTGCCAAATATTTGCCACAGTCAAATAAATGCACAGCATCTACACATGCAATATGACTTCTAAGCTCCACGTTTCGCAGATTAGCTCCATTATTTCCCCATAGTTTAATCTGCTCCTCCCGTTTCCAGCAAGCTCGACTCCATGGGAAGCATTCTTCATCCACTGTAACAATAACACACGAAAATCAAACCCAGTTTTTTGGCAAAGTAATTATTAACGCCCTCCTTTAAAAATATATTTTAGCTTGATAATAAATAAAAATAAATAACAGTTACCCGAAACGGGGGGATAAACTCCATTTCTCCTCCACCGTTTTTCCTGGCGGATTTTCCAAGTTTTCTCATTCGCCAAGATGGTGTAAAAGTGCTTGCAAACAAGGCTCACATTTTGCAGCAAGAATCCGGAATCAAGGAAAGAACATATGTGGAGAAACACCTGTAAAACAAAATTGTGTCACTAGGTTGAATACCAAATAGGTTGAACTGAGACAAGTTTCGAGTATGCTATCTACTATGATTTTATGAGGCAATTATTTAGACTGCGAATAAATCTTACTTCCACAGGGATAGTGTCCAATCTCCATGCACGTTCTTCCACAATTTCATGATTATCTGCTTCGTTTTCGTTGACATCAACCGTCACATTTTTACTGATCTCCTCTGTACTGCAAAGTTCAAGTTGTTGAAACTCACTTTTTAATTCCGCCTCAGACACTCCTAATTCTTCCCTTTTATGATCTATTTTATCTTCTGAACTCATTTTTAACAAATAGAAAAACTGATAATTGTGAGGAATTCATTCACGTCTGTAATAAAAGTACTTGTGCCACATAGAAAACGCTTTTACTTTTACCTGAGAAAGGAAGGAGGAAAGAGGAAACTATCTACTGGAGTGATTTATCCCAATACTTTCTTCTTTATTTTACCTTCCTCAGAGGCAAAGCAGTAACAAAAATTTTAGAAAACAAAAACAAAAATATTATACCTACTTTACTTATACAAGTCGTCAACGACCGACGACCAATACTCAATATACAACACTATCGACGATGAATACTATAAAAAGGAGTTTAACGTTTAACAAATATATATAATATAATATATATTATAACTATATAGCGTTTAGCGTTATAAATAATATATAACTGTATGTAGAAAATAGAAATAGATATAAAATTTGTGAATCCGTATGCAATTTACGGTTTTGAATCTCCCGCACTTTTGTTTGCACTAGTCACTAAAAAAAACTGTGCAATTTTACCTCTACCGCATATAACATAAATAAAAAATGTATATACCGTATAACGTAACGTAAAAGAACGACTGAAAATAAATGAATGAAAGAATCAAGACTTCAATAAGAGATTCAAGACATCCAGGTGAAAGTTAAGTACAGCGTACAACTAATGACAACGACAGCGGTAATAATAGTTATTAATGTTACTAGTTAATTAGTATTTTTTTTATTGTTATACAACACGTAACAATTAAAAAAACACGGGTTTTATGCTTATGTATAAGCAGGGCTTAAGCCATACATAAAAAAGTGGGGGGGGGCTGATGATTTTTCGTAATAGTTATTTTAATAATTAAATAAAAGTATAATGTAATTAAATGGGCCCATTGTTTCATTAACTGGATTTTGCCCCAAAAAGCAAGGGGTCTCTTAAAAAATTGGTAGGGCTCGGCCCCCCGTGGTTTAAGCCCTGTATGTAAGGATTATGATAATATCAGTATGTATATATGTATATATTTATGTATTTATTCCTGATAAATCCAGGACTAAATGATTACTGCAGGTTTAGTAAATTAATAATTTCAGGAATTGTTGACAATTTATATCTATTGTACTTACTTAACTGATAGTTGTATTTTTTCTTTTTTCGTAATTACAAAAATTTGGTGGGAGTCATAAACCCAGGGGAAATGGATTAGACATGCACAATCTTTTCCAAAATTCGACCAGCAGATAATTTCTTCTGACAATTATGTTTTTGTTAGACAGAGTTAACAGTGAAGGAACATTTTTTGACCTGACAAATGGTAAACCGGTTAAAAATAAGACCTAAACATCTACGTTCAATTCTATTAAACGCCAGCTTCTGTTTCTTAGGGTTGTTGGCACACCATAATGGAGAATTTAGTTCTAAATGCGGCCGAATGTGTAAGTATATGTACGCTTTGTAAAGATTTTTAGCCCCATGAATGTGTACTTTTGTTGCATTTATTACGTAGGTTTTTTAACGCAAGTAATACTGTCATGGAATATTCTTTCAACGAGCATGCGGGAGAAATCTCCAAAATACTTTCCGCAAGACTCCTTCGCGGGGAATGCTTTCATGTCCGATACAGCAGCGTTTGGATATCTTGGAGCCCCATGGAATACTTTCACGTTCTCCTCCAAGTTTTACGCGGGTACCCGTAAATGATAAGGAAAGCTACGGGAAGTCCACTTTATCTGCATGCCTAAATTATACATGCGGTTGTCACGGAGAAATATTAATACCTTCCCCAAACCAAATATCGCATAAAAACAAGAAGACTTTATTATTAATTTTTGGTTTTACTTGTCTTGCATGTTTTTTGCAGCAGCATTGTACTTGTGGAGGACTAATTCCATTGCCGCTCATTTACCATTTGCTCACATACAAACAATATTTTTAAAAAAAGATTTGAGAAAACTATTGGGCGTTTCATAGGTACATATATAATATATATATATATATATATATATACATACATGGGATTATGGGACAAATCAAATTGCACAAAATGAACAAAATATCGCCAAAATATTGTAAATATAATATCTACTTCAACCCCCCTCAAATTACTTAAGAAGAATGAAAACAACCAAGGAACAAAATCCAAAGCAATTTCCAATTAAGATATGAGCTCTGTCAAGAATTAGCCAGGTTATTTAGCCTTTATCAATAATGAAAGAAATGTTACTTATTATGCACGAAAAAGGAAGCTCTATTATTGATCAGGGGAAGTTTTCACTTTCCCCCAAAATGATAAGACAAAAAACTGAAAAAACTTTCTCCAACGTTGATTCGTAGTCTTTACGTCTGCCGCGCGGCCTACTGCTTAAGTACATCCGAATACGAGTACACACTACACCCACCCGATATCTCTCGTCTCAAAAGTCAAAAGAAAAGAGCTTTCTGATTCTGATCTCTGATGAGTTTGAATTTTCAAAAAGCCGCGCCTTTTCTCCACGACGTAATTAGTGAATGTGCCCCCAGTCGAGGCCAATTCCAATGTATTTCCTTGCCTCTGTCAGTCTACTGCGGACCGACGTTCAACCCAAACCCAACCCGGTTCTCTGCCCTCTCCAACATTTATAATACTTTTTCACCATCATCCCCAGACATATATGTACATACACATATAAGTACAATGCAATAAACAAAAATTACTTGTAGACATACATATATAAGTGTATATATATACTGTAGGCCTATACATTGTAAGTGATCAAAAGAGTAACGTTTTCATAAAAGGGTGAAGAATTTTTTTTTGCGGTGATTCCATTTTTATTTTTCAGTTTTTTTGTGATAAAATATACACAGGCATTCGTGCTTCATGAAATTCTTTCTTGGTTTTTCAAGAGTGCGGTTTTGTTTTTTTTTATAGTAAATAATTTTCAAACTTTGAAAACGAAAATGAGGGTATAGAATCCCTCACCCCTTCAATATTTTGACTGACGAATTGTGTGAAATTATATGGTTTTTCGTCCGATAGGACGGCCACTGCAAAGGGTCTGGGTTGTGGAAAGGAGACTTTTTGTATTTTAGGCTTCGTATTTGTAAAAGATAGGAACATTTCTAAGGGATTTGGAATATGTATATATATATATATTATATTTTTTGGGGGTCTAGAAAAGGCTATACGCGGATGATAGTAGGTAAAAGTCTATAAGAGAGGATATTGAAGGAACTTCACTGTGTATTTTAAAGGCTGCCTCTTCTTTTGTGTGTGTTGGTGATTCTATCGTCTGGCTCTGCTCTGGTGGTGGTTTAGTTTGGAGCTACGAAAGAGAAAGAAGAGAGAGAAGGAATAAAGGACACAGTGCAGTGCTGTTTTTTTTTTGTTGGTTGGTTCGAGCTCTCTTGTGATCCACATTTATAAAAGAGAAGGAAGCACACACTTGAAATCCAAAAGTTGAAAGATGACCAACAACATGGCGTGGCAGCCACAAGAAGAAGGTCTCCGTCAAATTATTCAACTTTTAAAGGAATCCCAATCCCCGGACACAGCCACTCAACGCATGGTTCAACAAGTACGTTATTTTAATTTTGTTAACATTTAAAATTTCCCAAAACTCTTGTGTATATATCGTTTATACAATTTAGTCCCGAAAACGACTCAGGCGTTTACGGTATATTGTATATGGGAACGTGGGGGCAGCTGGTCTTCGACTGGTTTGGATCTCCCCGTATCTGTTATCAAAAACAAATTGCTTCCAAAACCATATTAACTTATAATGCCCCCCATGATTGCATATTTCGTAAGTTTTCAATTATACATATGTAATGGTCTAGCCAGCGCTTACCTGGCTCGTTTTAAGAGATCTTGGCTGTAAAAAAATACTCAAATGTAACAAGCTGAAGAAATTCAAGGGAGATACACATGAGTTTCGGTAAATACATGGGGTTTCGCCTATGTATTAAGGGATAAAAACTATAAATGATGTCTCATAAATGGGTAATCGAGAGTGTCGTAATACTCTTTTGCCCTGGAGGAATAAGATGACAGTGAAACCGGAAGTTGCAAGCACGTTAGATTTACTTTTTGTCTGGTCTTTCATTTACTATACGCATCACAGATTACACGGATAATTAGAGCTCATTTAAATTTAGGGAACGTAATAAATATTGTATGTTACATGATTTAGGTTACGAAAACTGGCATGTATTTTAGTTAATGACATTATGCGTTAATCACTAGTGGTCGTATTGATTATGCTCTTGAAACTCCTGTCGTTGCATTATCGCCCTATCCTGGAATATATCATCCATGATTATGTTCATTTACAATTTACATCCGGCGTAGCAGCGGGTTGTCTGGTAATTGACTATGGTTAATTATAGCTATATAGTTATGCATCTGATAATTAAGTTTAGTGTAAGGATATTTACGGAGGTTTATAGGCTAGAAACGGTAATTTTACCATTGTAGACGAGCTCCAGTAAGGTTAATATAAGTTTTGTTCAGTAGCTGTATGTACTTTGGAAGTACTCAATAATGAAATTATAAATTCTCAACGTTATAATGTCGTGAATCGTGACAATATAGGTGTACTTTAGTTATAGGGAGGATAAGACATTTGGTTGAATGGGAAACTAAATAATTGCGGTTCGGTAGTTCGGTTAGGAACATCCAGTTTAATTAGGTTTTAGGTTATACATACATACGAAATGAATAATATTACCTACGTTAGGTGAGATTCTACGATCAGGTTTTTGTTTTGTTTTACTTTCAATTGAAGAGTTCTTACGAATCATTTGTAATTATAATAATCATTTGTTTCGTTCTTGGTGTATAAATCAGCAAATCATAAATACATTTTTCATCATTCGTTAAAGAACCTTCTTTATATATCATTCATTGAAATTCATGGAGTTTTTTCAGTGCATTCTTTCAGAGCTTTCGATTGTCTTGTCGTTCCTTATTGAATTTTGAGTACAATTTATATTGATTCAGTGTAATTTTAATTATGTTCACAAAATTAAAAACAATATTTTTGTTTGATATTCTGTATCTATTGTAGAAATTGGAGGAACTGAGCAAGTACAGCGATTTTAACAACTACCTCATATTTGTACTGACCAAGCTGAATTCTGAAGGTAAGGCGAAGTGGCCTAATTCAGAATCAGTGCAAAAAATCAGTAAGTAGATTTAGTTTTGCTTTTTTAGTTTTTCTCTTATTATTAATATTATTCTCTTTCTCTTTGATAAAATCATGCTATAATTTTTGTGAATGTGGAAACAAACGTTCTGCTTTATTTCGGGTTTAAATACAAAGCAGAAGATTTTAATACTGCGTACGAGAATTAGCAATCAACAGCAGCTTTGACAGCTGTAAGATCACCCGCTGGTCAGTTTTGTTAAACCGCGTAAACTTTCTTTTAAGAAACGTTTTTGATTCGTGTCTCCTGTAATACAAACTGCGTCTTTCTGGTATTTTTGTTCAGAATGTTATGAATTGGAAAGCAAATTACACACAAGTTCGCGCACATTATTTTGTTTCCTTTTCTTAATTATGATTTATATGTGCTAGTCGGTAGATTTTATGTTATTCCTGGTACTTTTTCTGAAATAGCTCATAGTTATGAATTTTTTGCAGTAGTTATAAAAGCATGGATTCAGAATCAGAATCCGTAGACATTTTTCGAATTATTAGATCCTTTCAATGAATTTTATTTTTGTTTGCAATTATTATTATTGTTAGTTTCCGCAGGTCACTCGTTAAAATTATTATATTGTAGTCTTACATTACGTTATTAATAATTTTAAATTAAATGCTCAAATTGTCCCACTCATTAACAGGCATTAGTTTTAAATGTATTTAACTCTATCTCTTAAGTTTTATCGAGTTGACGAAATAAGTAAATATTGTAATATTTAACGTAATGTAAGCAAAAGTGCCGATATCGCTGCGACATGCATCAAAGTCAATTCTGAATTTGCAGTGATGCGATGTATTGATATTGAATATGATTGTAGTTTTAATTTTAACTCGTGTTGACAATGACAATGCCTTTTGAAATATTCAATCCGTAACCAGCGAAGGTTTACAAATGTTACGTATTTACAAGGGTTGCCGTTGCTGGTACCCCTAAACCTGACCTGAAGCTATTACTGCAGGAACCTAGTCACAATAACAGCTATTTTTGTTGAAAAATTTGCTTTGATTTACTTAAATTTCGAAAATACTGATTTTATGTATTGAATCAAAAAGCCCTTTGACCACTTAAAGCGTTTGGGCTTTAATTCTTAAGGTAAGGGTAGTGTGTATTACTGTAACTTTAAGTTTGTTGGTCATTCGAATTTTCAGATGATGCCACACGTTCTCTCAGTGGATTGATTTTGAAGAATAACTTAAAGCAACATTATGACGTGCTGCCAAGGGAGACGACAGATTTCATTAAGGCGGAATGTCTTTCCGCACTTAGTGACCCGTCGTCTCTTATCCGGGCCACCGTGGGGATTCTTATTACAACAATTCAGTGCAAGGCAAAAATTACATCATGGCCTGAACTCATTCCCACGTTGTGTTCCATGCTCGACTCACAGGATTACCATACTTGTGAAGTGAGTTTCAGAATTTAAACATTTTGTCTGGTTATTTGTTATGTACGTTGGCTAAGCTGTTTCCACGTGTATTAACCAATTTTATTTCATTTTCAGGGCGCATTCGGTGCCTTGCAGAAAATTTGCGAAGATTCAGCAGATACATTGGACTCAGATGAATTAAATCGCCCATTAAATATTCTGATTCCTAAATTTCTACAGTTCTTCCAACATAGTAGCCCAAGGATTAGATCTCATGCTATTGCTTGCGTCAATCAATTCATTATCAACAAGAGTCAGGCACTCATGGCTCACATTGAGCTCTTCGTGCAGAGTTTATTCCATTTGGCAGGCGACGAAGACACAGAAGTGAAAAAGAATATATGCCGAGCCTTGGTGATGCTATTAGATGTGAGGTTGGACCGACTTTTCCCACATATGGTGGCAATTATAGAGTACATGCTTATTCGGACTCAAGATCGAGAAGAATCGGTAGCTTTGGAGGCGTGTGAATTCTGGTTAACTTTGGCTGAGACACAGATATGTCACGAGGTGTTGGCTCCGTATTTACCGCGGATAATACCTGTGCTTGTGAAGGGAATGCGCTACTCAGAGATTGACATCATTCTTCTGAAAGGGGATGTGGAAGAGGACGAAATGATTCCTGACCGAGAAGAAGATATTAGACCAAGATTTCATAAGTCCAAAACTCAGCGCATAGGATCTGCTGAAAATGGTGACGTAGATGATGACGATGGGGATATGATGGATGACGACTCGGGTCTCTCTGATTGGAATCTGAGTAAGTATTTAGTATTTACATACGCTACTGTGTTAGTCTTATTTATTATTGCATTATTTCAGGGGCGCACTAAAAATGTGATGTGTACGAATTTTTTTACACTTCTGTTTATTTTTGTAGGAAAATGCAGTGCAGCTGCTTTGGATGTATTAGCGAATGTCTTTAGGGATGATCTTCTTCCAGTTTTGTTGCCAATACTCAAAGAAACTCTGTTTCACACAAAATGGGAAATCAAGGAATCTGCTATACTAGCACTCGGAGCCATTGGAGAAGGCTGCATGACGGGAATGGTGCCTCATTTACCAGAATTGATCCCTTATTTAGTTAGTTGTTTGGCTGACAAGAAGTCGCTCGTGAGATCCATAACATGTTGGACTCTCAGCCGATACTCCCACTGGGTAGTTGGTCAGCCTCATGACTTATATTTGAAATCACTGATGACAGAGTTGCTTAAGCGAATACTGGATTCTAACAAACGTGTTCAAGAAGCAGCATGTTCGGCATTTGCGACGCTTGAGGAAGAAGCGTGTACAGAGTTGGTTCCGTATTTAGGTTTTATTCTGGAAACTTTAGTTTTTGCCTTTAGTAAATATCAACATAAAAATTTATTATTGTTGTACGATGCTATTGGAACATTGGCGGATTCTGTCGGTCATCATTTAAACAAAACCGAATACATAAATCTACTTATGCCACCATTAATTCAAAAGTGGAACATGCTAAAAGACGAAGATAAAGACCTATTTCCTCTTCTTGAATGCTTGTCTAGCATCGCCACTGCTCTACAGTCGGGGTTTTTACCCTACAGCGAACCTGTGTATCGACGTTGTGTTTCTTTAGTGGAACAAACTCTAAATCAGCATATTGCAAACATGCAAAATCCAGAACAATTTGAAGCGCCAGACAAGGACTTCATGATCGTAGCGCTGGATTTATTATCTGGGTTGGCTGAAGGCTTGAACGGCTTCATCGACAAATTAGTCATTAACTCTAATATTCTTCAGTTACTGTACCAGTGTATGCAGGATCCAATGCCGGAGGTTCGCCAAAGCTCATTTGCTCTTCTTGGGGATTTGACAAAAGCGTGTTTTCAACACGTCTCGCCATTTGTTTGTAAGTATTTTGTAAAATGAATTACAGCAAGTAACGTGATTAAAAGCAAGCTACACATTCAAGTATAATTGTTTCGTGCTCATTTTAGCTGATTTTCTACCCATTCTTGGCCAGAATTTGAATCCCGAATTGATTTCAGTATGCAACAATGCAACATGGGCTATTGGTGAAATTGCTATTAAAATGGGTGAGTTTCTTACTGAAATGTACCTATATGTTGTGCATGCATGTATTGGGTTAGCATCGACATTTAATCCGAAATGTATTAACTGTTTTTTTCTTTGTGAAGGTGGGGACATGAGACCGTACATTCCCATGGTATTGAATCAACTCATAATTATCATCAATTATCCGAGTACACCGAAAACGTTGATGGAAAACACCGGTAAAGTCTAATATTTGCATGTGCTGCTTAGATCGGATTTTGTGCGCATGAAAACGTCTCAGTTACAAGCGAATAGGTATACATATAACTGATGATTTTTTTTTTATTGTGACAGCTATTACAATCGGTCGATTGGGTTACGTTTGTCCCGCTGAAGTCGCACAGTCTTTACCACAGTTTGTGCGGAAGTGGTACGTTCGATATTATTAGCTACCTTCTCGTTACAGTTTTAAATAATAGTATCATCTACGTTCTCATATCAGTATGTATTTATAAGTCTAGGCACTGTCGTTGCAAGTACATCTTAAGATGGTTTGATAGGAAATATTACAATTTCGAACGTCGTAGTATGGACCTTGAAATTTATAAATACCTTAAAGATGTGGTCATTTTCCAGATAGTCTAATTTCCGCCATGTTCCAATGTTTTGTCAAGGTGTTCATCGTTGCGTAACATTCGTGATAACGAAGAAAAAGACAGTGCTTTTCGAGGGATGTGTCATATGATCCAAGTTAACCCCAGTGGTATCTTGAGCGATTTTATTTTCTTCTGCGATTCAGTGGCGTCCTGGTCTACTCCAAAGCCGGATCTTAAGGAAATGTTTACCAAGGTAAGTGTATTTTTGTTGCGTTTTAATTAAAGGGTAGTCCACGTCTGCGAAATCGGGTTAATTAACCTACCATGTATGGCTTCCACTATACACTGAATAACGTGGTGTCACTACCGTCAAAAGTCTACATCACGATCCATTGGTTTATTTTTAGTTTATATTCCGCTTGAAGAGTATCTTGTCCGAATTATTTTCGAGCTTTAGCTTAATGGCAGAGTCATCTGTAATAACTTGTTCTCGATCTTTTGGGCGTTGGTTACAGTAATAGTACCATGATTGGTTTTGTTTTTCTTATATGACTAGATTCTTCAAGGATACAAACAGCAGCTGTCAGAAAATGGTTGCTGGAAACAAGTGGCTGACAGTTTCCCACCCCAGCTTGCAGAGAGGTTGCAAACGCATTATGGAATTTAGAGTAATGTGAATCCTTATGTTTAGTTAGTACAATTACGAGGTAATAATTTTGATAAATTAAGTTTGTGTATATCAGTTTGTAAGGAAATATTTGATTTAAGTTTCTGTATAGCTATTTTGAAAACAGTTATCATTAGTCATATTCACGCGATCGATTCCCCTCCGTCAAACTTTAAGGTAACATTTCTGTACATGCGTATACTGAAGGGATTATCATAAGTATTAAGTGTTTTAATTATCTGTTTTATTTTACGAAGTTACATGCATACATACATAAACCTAATTATATATACATATATGTATAGAAATGAACTACATAAGTTATATATACCTCACGCGCTAATTAATTTTCCACTACGAATATCGGTTTTGAAAAGGCAATGCATTCTTAATGTTATTATTTTAATAATTACATAATTTACAATCATTTCGATAAGTCTTTGTTACTTTAGGTAAGA
The DNA here is from genome assembly GCA_034698585.1 of Disparrhopalites patrizii. Taxonomy (NCBI): domain Eukaryota; kingdom Metazoa; phylum Arthropoda; class Collembola; order Symphypleona; family Sminthuridae; genus Disparrhopalites; species Disparrhopalites patrizii. Next base: position 27,202 of record JAQGBT010000031.1, read on the forward strand.
TGTGACATATTTTTATGCAGTATATATATATACACATATATTTACACAATGTTCGCGTCTCACTTATTCGAACGTTACTCTTACTGCTTAGAAGTCCTTATTATTATATACTTGTACTGACAGGTTATATAATTGATACATGCGTTTGTAAGGAATACCTTTATTCTATATATACATACTATAATGTATATATAAGTAACGAATAACTCACTTCAGAAATTCATTTTTTGGTTATTGTCGCGTATTGTTGTCACGCGTGCTGTCCTATTATTTAAAAGTAATTTGCTTATGCACACTCAAATCTAGTTTATTTTGTTGGTTATAATAACTAAAGTCAGTTCGCGTAGAAAGTAGAAATACATTATTATTGCTCCTTCGGTTACACAAGGGATAAGAAGTACCTCTGTGAGTATTTGTAAGTATTAAAAACGTTGAGTGCTAGTGTTATACCTTTTAATTTTGCTCTGCGTTAATCTTGTACATTAAGATTAGTTTTAGTTCACGAGATTACTTAAGCGGTACAAGGGGCACATAAAGAGATATGTTTGTGTTGGACAATAGGAAGTTACTAGTTTATCCAATCTATTTATTAATGTAGTGATTATTACGAAAAAGAAGTTAGTACATGACATTTGAATTGGGGCCTGATATCTGCAGGAACATTGTGCGTTATTGAATGTCTACCGGTTATCAAACCTTCAGTAACTCAAATTAGGAAGCAGAATTCTGTTGACAAGTTTGAATGGTAATGTAAACCGAATCACTGCTTGCCTTCAAGGTGGTGTATCTCGAATCATTTTGTCTGCTCTGAGTGGGGGATGCAGATTCAAATATTAAGGCTTTGAAACCTGGTTAAACGACCAAAAGGGTGTTTAAGATATTAAGATAGCACATAGTCTTTATTTCATGTATAACATTGAGTCAATCTCCTATTCAAATAAGACAAGACTTGAAATATGCACGTTGTAGGTATATTTAATGATAATTATTAATTATTATTTATAAAGTTGTATCTCGTTAACACTTATGATGTTGCAATATCTGTAAACTCTTATACATATACATATGAATAATGTCACTGTAAGTGGATAATAATATTGGGATTTCCTTTTATGAGTAAGCAGGTAAACGCTGACAGTGTTGTTCCCGTACAAGTAGTAATTATTTAGTAGTTTAGCTAATTTATTTTTTATTAAGATACACGGCTAATGTACACAGATCCACCACACTGGCATATAATTGATAATTATAATTACAAGATATATTTTCTCTTATTATTACCTGGACTTATTTTCAATGTACGGTTAAGACTTAATTAGTGTGTCTGCCTATAGTTAGACAAATGTCCTACTTAAATAGACAAATCGTATTAGTGTTTTTGAATACAGCGTCACTTGCCAAACTGAGTATGTCATCACAAAATATACATATGTACACTTTAGAAAGCGTAGATATTTACATAACGTGAGAATTGTGGGCTGTGGAGAATTGGTTCAGATTAAAAGATTGATTAACGTAATTTTGTCACTTATTATTTGTATAGTATGAAATGACACTCTATTGCCTTGATAATCTCTACGTCATTATTCTTATTAATTATTGTTGTTGTTATTTACATTTCATGAGTGTTTTCATTGTTTTTTTTTACTGCAGCTGTCGTTTTTATGGTACTTTTTTTCGATTTTAAGGCCGCAGCTGTAATATTCTGCAACCTAAAGCAAAATAGAAGTGTGTACATATGAATGGGTTAGCCGCAGTGTCACTCTTTATAATGTGTCTATAATGCATATAAATTTACTGAAAGTGTAAGATGCTGTGTAGTGGTGAATTTTAAAAAATTGTGTTTCAGTTGAGAAAGTAAGTCTTTTAATATAAAATAATTCATTAGATAAAGCATTGTAAAAATGAAACCAGCTGGACCGAATCTTATATTCTAGACTGTAATGTACATATAATATGGATCAAAAGCGTGTATATCTATTACGGGCTACCTTGCAAAATTACAAATACATAAACATATTTAGTAAGTCAGCGTGTAATGAGTGGCTGTAAATTCGTGGGAACTGGAAGGGACTCCTTTAAAAACTGATTTATAAGAAATTTAAATTGTGCAATCATTACCACCACGAAGTTGTATACAAATTTCACAAGTGCCGATAGAATATCTGGGGGTGATAGAAATTAGACCATGGCAGAATTGTTTTTACTCGTAGGATTCTTATCGACTACTGACTACTCGATCGGTTCACGTTTAACGTGTTTTTCAATCATGAGGTTATAAGTTGCGATTTAGGGAGGAATCCGTGAACTATTGGAAACTTGTAAACATGGTTGTCTACATTACAGTTCAAAGTGGCCATCTCACATTTGGTGAAAATGGTTGAGTTTCTTTTTGGATACATGCCCATTCACATAAGCAGCAGTACACCAAACGAGTTGATTAAAAATTAAATACAAATCTAATATTTTTAATCAGTTTGGATTTCCAGTAAATGCTATATCATCACTCACGCTGACGAATGAAGACAAAATTTTATTTCGGGAGGAATTTTTTTTTCGGATTTACATTTTCTGAATACGTTGAACCGAGCTGGTAACGTTTCTGTTGGTAAAGATTGGTAATATTACCCAGTCGGTCAAATCAGACTATAACTATGCAATAAGATTCCTATAAAAAACAATTCCTCGTGGTTTTCGCTGATAAGCCGTAATAATTGCTGTATTCCTTCCAGTGTACTATAAATTATCGCGAAAGTAAAATACAAATATAAATTTGAGTGATACTTTGAGCTAATAATAATAATTAAGAGAGTTAAGATGTCAGAATAAATCATAGTAATAATAATGATAATAATAATCAATAATACAAACACAAGATTAAATTATATACGTTTCTTATTTCTGCGAAAGTACTTAAAGTAGTAGGTATTCTCAGTATTCACTTTCATCACCAAAATCAACACGAGGAAAGAAGAAGCTATTGTGTTGAGGGTGGACGATGGAAAAATAACATTAGCCAAATAATTCTGCATAAGAGAAATTGTTACGTGTGTAAGTAAAAACTCAACGCAAAGAATTACTACTAATCTGGTTATTGACCTTCACCTCTCTACCTGCAATCATTCACAATGATAAAAATTACGAACATATAAATTACAAATGTAAGTAGGAAAATTAAGTGATAGGGACAGCTTCTAAAAAGCAAGAATTTAAGTCCTAGTAAGATTCACTCGAATTGGAAGAATAGGGTGCGGTACGAGGAGAGCAGTTTTTTTTAATAAGTACTGAAATAGTAATTACTGGTAATGATAAGTAACCGTAAACAAGGCTGGTTTGATTAAGAAATAACATAGATATAAAATACAAAGCATAACATTTATATTTTATTAATCATTAGTAATTACCTTGTATGAAAGATTTCAACCCTGTCCAACGAAGTTAATTAATAAGTATTTTGTACGTATGTACTGTAGTACTAAAAGAATAAATAATACCAACAGCAATTAAATTAATGTTCAGGATCAGGATAATCACTGTGAGCCTACAATATTCATTCTAGAGAGATGTGGAGAATGTTTATTTACTCAGTAAGTTTTTAACGTATTATCGAATGTTTCAGAATTCAAAAGTGATGCGTGATTTTGTAGAAAAGCTAGTGAAGGTACTGAAAGGGTACTACATTCATAAGTCATAAGAATTTTTCAGTTAACCTTAAAGCAATGCTGGTAAACAGAAGCAACTTGCAGTGCAGTGTCCATTTCCTATAAACTTTAGAATTGACTCCATGGACTAAAAAGAGCCTAAAAGCAATACTGAATTATAAGCACTATTGTAACAAATTTATCATATTGTATTAAATACTAGGGTACGTAATTTTTTACTATTCTCGTTCAGATTTAAAAGACTATTGCTCGTCACCATTACTATTATTACCGTATAATGGTGGGTTTTTTTGAAACGTAATAAATTATTATATTAACAAATTGTCTATGTTATATGCCTTAAGGGGGAATAGGACGTCAGGTGTGTTTCGTAAAGGTAAAAAACAAATAATCAGTTTTGGCTATTGAGAAGACGGCAGGTACGAAAATAGCGAATATACTGTAGCTTTATGATTGATGATGTTACGTGAGGAAAATTATGTCTAATAAACATTATTTATACTATGTATTCCCCATATGAAACGTGATTAAACTACAATAAGCTACCTAAGATTGATTAAAAATAAATATAGGTTTGACACCTTTCGGAGTGTTAAATGTTGATCACAGTTAATAAGACTGGTATATAATATTATATAAATACAAAAAATATGTACATATTATATTTATTATAACCCGCAGGAACTAAACTGAACAACAAAGCAAATAATTATTTAATTGTTAAGAGAAATACATTTATTTATTACACATCCATATACATACAATACAGTAAAGTAAAATATACCGGAAAGACTAAGGTGTTGTGTAGGACGCAAAGCATTCGAAGCATTGACCAGTAATTATTGAATGTTTTTGTTGGAATCAAATGATTACAAAGCGTATTGGAAGCATGGAAAGTGAAATACAAATTGGTTTTTCCTTAAAAAATGGGTGTCTCTATTTAACTATTTATATGTATACGCGTAATCATTTGGTGAAGAAATATTCAAGTTATTCGCCCACCTTAAGTGTTGAATTTCAAGGTTGATGCAACGAATGTTTTTTGTATAAGTAAAGTAATTGATAATATTAGAAGACGATAAGTGTAGTTGTATTTTATACAGGATAAATACATACATTAAAAATGCAAGCCATTTTTAAAAAGAAAAAGTTATGTGGCGGGATTCAAGTAAGACTTATAAATAACGTAAACCAAGAGTAATAATAATCGCACAGGTGCATCCGCACTACATGCACATACGAGCATGTATCAATTATTGTCTTCGAAACGCACTAAAATTTATACGGATTGGACAGGGCAATTTTTGTTTTCAGTCTTATCAAAGTTTATGAAGTATTTAGGCATGATTATAAATTATAACTTTTAACGTACAATATAATTACTGTTATTAGTCCAGGCTGGTATTGAAGATGAAACGTCGTAACCATCTTTTGAGTGCAGTAATACAATCGCGACGAATCTATCAAATTTGGTGATTTTATACTTTTGTGCATTCATTAATAGCTAATTAGCTAAATATATGATATGGTACATTAATTTGAAAAGGCGCGCCTGCATGGATTTTTAAGTGAATAGTAAGTTATTAGTAGTCACTGCAGACTTGGGTACTGTTTGCTCTCCCTTTTTTTGTAAGTCAAGAGTTTTATGGTGTTACATATTATTAATTATTATTATCATTACCATTTTTGTAATTTGTTCGTTGCATTTAAGTAGTCTCAGCTCAAGCGCAGGTATGTAAGTTTTTTTTTTTTTTGCGTCGTTAGTGCATGTAAGTACTTGTAACTAGAGTACATACAATTAAACAAGAATATGAAGTCGCTAAAGTGGTTTTGATAATATGTATAGGGCTTTCTGTGATGCATGTTGTATTTGATATTGAATTTGGCCCACTCACGTTTTTCGGGGGTTTTTGTTTTCATCCAGCTTTGGGTACAATAAGGCTTTAAAGAAAGTTTTCCTTGTTTATCCTTCCTCACTTACCCAAACATTCTCTTTAATGTTGCTGTTAATATTTTACTTAATCTCAAAGCATGTTGTACCATTTTTTTAGTGATATTTTTTTATGTTTTTATTTTAAATTGATTACTAAGTCCGAATATTTATTATTGTCTTAAAAATCCGCTTTTTCGTACGCAGTTCCTTCTTAAGTTCTTGTTATGAACGCCGAAACTATTTACCAATTCAGCGTTAACATTTCCGCTTTTGTGTAGTAAGAATTTAAAGAACATTACACCTACACAGCATGAACCGCCGTGCAGTTCATTATTTTTTTTCGTCTAGTTATTTCTAATAACAACAGCTGTTATTAAAGTCCTGCTTGGAAATTTTTTTTACATGCATTACATAAAACACTGCGTATGTTGTACGTATATATATGTACACTTAGTACTTACCTAATAAGTAAAGATTTAGGAAAATTAGAGCTGTCTGTAATTGTAATTATTATGTTTTCATTTAGTATAGAATAGAGTCGAGGAAAGGAAGTTAGTTATTCATCACAAGAATGCGGGGGAAAAAAGTAACCGGGATTACAAAAGCTAGGCTTGAATGGATTACAAAATAGTTATTATTTCTACTACTACGAATACATAATATATTAAGGCATTAAATTGCCACGAATAATTTAGTTGGTTTTGCTTTTGTCAAGCATGCAACAGAGTGAATACTGAACCTGAGGCCTAAAAACGAGTAAGTTAGGGAATTTTTCCATAATGTTCGTTTTTTGTATAATATAATATACCTTAGTGTATAGTTATTGCCTTGGAACAGTCGATGTTATATAATCGTACCTCAGTAAATGGTTAGGGATTTCGTCTTCAGTGCTCTCAAAGGAAGCTCATCCGCAGTTTAATGAGTTACTAAGGAATGATACTTCGTAAAAAAAAAAATGAAAAAAGTACATGAGATAAAAAATTTTATAAGAAAGTTAATTTTTACTACTATTACAAATACATAAAAATTACTATAATATACTATAGTGTCAAATATGTATGATAACAAAACGTTCATGTTAGTTAATGGAAGGGTTACTAGTGATATATTTGCAGACCTTGTAAATAAGGCACATCATTATTATTTAAATCAAGAGATATGTATACATAAAATATTTATGGCGTTGAAAGTCTTGTTTACTCAGTACGACTTCTAACAAAGGTGTGTAATTGTATAAATGACGGGGGGAAGATTTGGTATCTAATTTTTGTCGACAAAATATTATGTATTATAAGAAAAGGTTTGGGAGCTGAAAAAACAAATATATTTATCTACTGATACGTAAACATGTTCCAGAAATCAAAAGTTTTGCCTTGTTTCTTAGCTCAGATAGTAATAAGAAATTACATAAAAAGTCCAGTGAGTAAGCGTTCAGCTTGTCAAATAATACAAAATAACAAAATATAAAATTATCATTACAAATAAAATTTATGTAATATATGGAAGCGACGTATGCTAGGTGAATTTTAACACGAGTCAAACAAATTTAGGGAGTGAGGAGGATAGGACACACGTCTTAACAATGATATAAATTATGCTGTGGTAAATGTAATAAAACGACTTTGTTCTTGAGTGACCTTTAGAAGGTCAGCATCATGTACTACTAAACTAAACTGTTCGTATCATAATAATAATTACTATATGTGATAAATAAATTATTATTATTATTATTACTGCTCTTCGATTTCGATCGTATTTATATACATACTACTATAAACTGATACCTAAAATAATCAATACAATTATTTAAATAAAAAAGCTCTAGTGTAGGTATTTTGTAATACTTGAACTGCGTATAAACTTACGTATTATATTAAGATGGAGAGGAAAACAATCGGGTGGGATGCATTATTACAAGTCGCCGTTTATAACTGTACTGCACAAGAAGTAATAAGTTAGTCCACCCAAAATAAAAATACTACTAGGAGGTTTTAATTCAACTATAAGACTACTTAGCTAAAAATGATTCAGACATGGAATCATTCTGTAAATATATTTTGTATCAGAATTAAATAAGAATAATAATCAAAAGTCTAACCAAGACCTTAATCTCAGTCCCTGAAACATTTTCAAAATAGAAAGGAGGAAAAAAGATATATTTGGAATAAAATAAATTGTAGTGGCTAGGGAGAAGGAAAAACCAGTCGTATAAAATCAAAAAGGTTTAGGTTTTTTCAGAGGTTTACAAAGTGCAGTAAGTATTTTCTACCCAAAATAAAAATTATTTGCAAAAAATGATTACAAGACTATACGCTTAAGAAATTTTTATGTAATAAAATATCTATCTAAAAATATCTATTCTTAAGCCTAAATGAGGGTTTGATGGTGAAAACACACAAACAGTAAGTGATATTTCAATAATAATGATAATAATTTACTATTATCCAGAAAGGGTACGTTATAAATAATCTCCAAATCAAAGGCATAGACTTTAAAGGGCAACATAAACAAGGAAGTTACTAAAACATAAGTAAACTGTTCGGCCAATACAGCCAGGTTTTTAATGAACGAGGTCTTAAGAAATATGACTCCAATATTATATGCTTGGCGCTATACTAATACTAATAAAAAACAAACAATTTCGCAAACAATAATAATTTATACAAAAGAATTTTTATTAAAAAGCAAGTTTGTTACAAAAAGTCTAATGATAATAAGTACATACATTCAATGATATCAAAAATACCCGGCTATGTGGCGGTTTAGCGAGTAGAATAAAGAAACTATTATATTACCAACGTGCAAATTTTACAAACCGTAACTTTATAAAAAAAATAATATTTACTTACAAATCGAGAGGACTAAATTTACGTATAACAAGCGCTTCGCGACAAAAGATTTAAAGGTTGTATCATTATTCGATGTTTAGGAGAATTTGAGGATATTAACTTCGTCTATACAATTTAACGAAACTTATAAATACTAGAATCGCAAATTACATAAAGATAAAAAATATTTATATGTACAATATTATTACAGGTATCATACTACGTTACATAAATACTTATGTTTAACAATACAAGTAACAACGCAGACTTCGCAAAGAGAATTATTATGTCTTAAAAATATTGATTATTAATGAAGGAGGAGAGCAGGATATTTGCAGGAACATTTAATTCATCACGATTACGGAAGCAATACATATTCTGACACCTGACCCCCAAGCCAATTCAACGACACTTTCCAATTAGGTACACATCCGTCAATAATAATAAAAATTATGTCCAAGTATTGAATAGGATCAAATTCAGCGGTTAATTTACATTTTAACTCTCATTCTTTAGTGGGAGATTTAGGGCTTGGGGATACTGTGGCACAACTCAACTTGCGTATTAATTTCAATAAGGAGAACTTAACAGATATGATGTTCCCTTTTCGAGTATCAATGACATTTAGACAAGTTTGAGTTACATTCGAATTTTGAAAATTGAAAACATTGGAGTTCCATGTAATTATTCTTCGCTCACCAACTGATCTTCCTTGACACAATAATGAGACTACAAAGATATCCTGTTTTCCTTCCCCCCACTAGAAGTAGTAGGTTATTTAAACAGATCAGTTCATTTACACCTATTGTATAGAATACGTAAGTGCTTCAGGATCATAGGTATGGTATCATTGTATGTATAGTATAATAAGTAAACCTTGTATACTATAGGACAAAGAAAAAGCCTTGATAAACAAATCCGACATCGAAGAAATAAAAGCATTGTATGTATAAGCTATACAATAAAGACTTAAAATTTACACAACAAAATGGTTAAATTCCTAAGATTCACTGAAAGAGCACGATAAATCCAACGTAAGTAAATCATTAAAAAGGGTCAAATATTAGGTTTACTCTGAAAATATAGATCAATAATGTATTTCTGTGACGTATATTAATACAATTGAAAGGGTGAAAGCAGTAATAAAAAATAAAATTACGTGCGCAATAATAATATCGCGATTATTTTATGGCTCGTACACTAAACGTAAATCGTATAATTTTAGCACAATAAGAACGTGTAAAATTTAAAAAGATAATGGTAAAGCGTTTTGCTGCGACGTACTTACAAGTATACATTTGTATTTTACCGAGACTTTCTCGTGTTTCCCCAGCTTCTCACTCTCGTGCGAAACAACTTCCATGATTTCCTTAATATGATCGTTAGACCAGAAATGATGTCTTTTAGACAATTCATGACTTCACTTCCAAAATTATCACGAATGGGAAAGTGCGGTTGTTAGAAGCTGTGGACGAAAAAATTCCCGAGAAGTAATGACTATATGTAAAAAAAACATGTGAACTAAAGTAAATTATCGTGTAACCGTTTACGTAAAAAAATTCGGGTTTAAACAGTTAGTCGAGGGACAACCTTAAATGCTGCATCATTCGGCATGGCTGCAGCAATCGGATTCTGTAAAACCACTTATAATTTCAGTATCAATTGCACTTAAGTGCAGGTCGCAAAAAATTTAACAGTATACATTTACATGCAAATAATATGTAATAGCAGCAATATTTAACTACCTTAATTTTGTAGAGATCCTAAGCAAGTTGTTGGTCTGTCGTAAAAACGGTTACTATGTTAGGAGTATTAGGAATTAATGCAGGTTGTTTGCATATCCCAGAATTTTTGTTGTTACCCGTGATATTGCAGTCATTTCTAGTAAATGTGAAGTATCCCTTATTCACGTAAATTTGATTAATACGTAAGATTTTACTCTCCATTGAGTAAATTATTGGTAATTTGTCCCTGATAATAGAATAAAACGAAAATCAGTGGTGAACATGCTTTCCTTTTGAAGTATTTGTCAAGTCACCAAATTAAATACATTGTAAGTAAATGTGTTGCCAGTGTTGCGATGCTGGGCAAAATCTGGATCAAAACATTTAAATGTGTACCTAACACCTACTGCGTTTATCTCCGCATAGACATTCCATGTCCTAAAAAATTTCGTGGTGAAGCTAGAAACTTCATTGTTTCCCAGGTTAGACAAATGTAACTACAAGAAGTTAAAAGAAGAGCGTTAACAGCTTTTAAGTTGCCTTAATTGTTGAGAGACAGGTGATGTGAAGAAACAGGAAGATGTCTTTGAGCACTAATGCTACTGAACCTACCAAAAGATTCACGTCTTGCATATAGGAAATAAGATGTCTCCCCCTCATTTTATGGAACTGGAATTGACGGATTTAAATATACCATCATTTGTTTTCTTTAAATGTTATAACATTACGAAGTCACAGGAGGCTTTTAGACGCAATATTTTCAGCTGTTGGGTTGTATTGAATATGAAATGAAGTACAATTGGAGTCATCGGTACAATGCATCACGTCCTGCTGGGCTTTGTAGATAAAATTTGTGAATTCTATAATGACAACCTTTCGTAAATTACATCCCATTTCTGTTATTTGTATTTTTAACTTGTATTTCGAGTGTTCTTGTAATGAGCTACAAATCTTGAAAAACATTATCATGAGCTGGAATCACAAAGACGACAATTTTTTGTAGCATACGCTTTTGAAGATATATTCAATGCCACTAACCCTTCTAAACGTTACTTCTGCCTTTGTAAAGTAAAAAACTCAAACGTTCTGTGACATGCGGTTTTTAACTTAACGTTAGTATTAAATAATTAGTAATGTTGAGCCAAATATTCACGTCAATAATTTTTTGGTAACAAGTTCATGTGAAATTTTCGTAAAAATGTATACACACTTATAAAACTGTTGTTTGCTAGTTTGTACGTGTATACGTAATAATATGCGCTCAAAGCACCATTTTTCTATTAATGCCGAAATTACCATTCCCAAACATTGCCAATGGTAGAGGTTTGGGAAGTCTTTTTCAATTTGTGACTTCGCTTCATTTATAATGTGTATACCAAAGTAAATAAAATCCAAATGTTTTTCTGTCTCCGACTGCAACCATATGATATTCCAACTTCCAACGGTTTGAATCATTGCATCATACTATCCGTTTTAAGGGCTAGTATGATTACGGCAACGGCATACAATCATTCGAGTTTTCAGTTCAGTAATGGATTATTAATATTAATTTAATCATTCGAATAAATGAAAAAATCGATGAATACTAGTAGCGCAAATCAATTATTAATTTATTGAAACCTGCATGCATGACAGTTATGAATGGCTAATGTATGTATACTGTCCATGGTCTAATTCCTTCATGGTCTAATTGCAATACAGACAAATACACAATATCAATAATTGTGATTTTAAATAAATAAGATTACTGCCGGCAAAATTTGAAAAGAACAAGAATGCTTATGCGTATAGTTTAGTTAGTAGGTAAAATTACAGTAGCTAAAGTTAAAATGCTCGTCAACAATGTTGACTTGGACTTGGACTGTTCAGAATATAATCGTCCGACCAAGAAAATGGAAACCCAAAGGAAAGGAGAATGGTAGCCGATGACGACAACAAAAGGGGAAAATCAATTATTGTAATTCATTCTCAATTTGAATCACACACAAATTTCTAGATTTCCACTCAAATTCAAATAAAACATTCATTTAGTTAGGACGAATACTAATTATTATATTACTTAAGATTAGTGTAGAGTTTGCAGACGGTATAAGTAGTTTAATAATAATTCGGAAATGCTTCCATGTCGATTATTTCTTCTCGTAGAGCTATTAAACGCGTAAATCATGGCTACGGCTACCAAACGCAATGCTTTTACATTTCACTGGCGCTATCATCTGAAAGAATATGTACGTTTCAACACCATTTATGTATGTATATTTAAAAATAACTACTTCACGTAGCACTCTCGTGTAAAAACGAGATGTTACTGAAATTCTCAAAAGGAAAAATATTATTATTACGGCTAGGGTTGTTTTCCGGCAAGGATTGAACGGCTGAGGATGCACTCTGGGCTACACTTATCCTTGTACAACGACGAGGGGTTACATCTACATAAAAAAGAAGTAAATTAGACAATTTCTACAAAAGCAGCAAATGTTGCAATTGTAATATATGCCACAGCAATAGAAAAGACAGGAGGAACCTGGATCACACTTAAAAGACTGCCAAAGCTGTTTGAGGAGGCAAACAAGCAAATATCAAGAAGCATGCGTAGAAAATAACAAGCATACGAGATTCCTCATGCCTGGCTGCCTAGCTTTATTGTAAGATACGCAGATTGGTACCAGTAAAACGACCGCAGTAAGTACATTCGGTAGAAACGTTAACACTCGATGAAGAACACTTGTTTCTTTTTCTTCTCAGGGTATGGTATATGTTACAAACATGACACTGGTGCATGTTGTCAGTACCATTATCATTAGCCTGCTTCTGAAATGAGACAGTTGATGTAGAACCAATACTTTCACTCCTAGAGGGAAGAGAAAAATCTTGAACCAATTTTCCTACAACCGATTGTTTCGGTCGCTGGTCACAGGTAATGGAAGAGGTATATGTTTCTGATGTATTTCTTGCACCTTCATTGGCCGTACATCCAACAGCCACGCCGGTGAAATTACTGGTATAATTAAGGTTAAAATTTGGTAAAGGCCAGCTACTCTTAGGCTTTTGTTTGTGTTGAGAAATTAAGCTATCAATTAAAGTAACAACTGGGTCGTGAAAAGGCGAATATTCTGGATTGCAATCCATAAAATTCTGGGCGCCAAATATTTCACAGTAGGTGAGGGGCTCGGGATAAATGTCTCCTTTAACGTAGGTTACATAGCGATTTTGGGGAGGTGGACTGGTTCCACAGATACTTAGATCTGCTTCAAACTGGCCATCTGTAAGTACCACAAATTCTTTTGGCCAATCAGGAAAAACAGCTTGCAGTTCCATACGCAGATTTTGATTTTGACTGTCAAATAGTTTCATTTCATCGTAGCTAAAGGGACTCCAGTATTCTTCCTGACTTGATCCCGAATCTTCTATGGAACTTTTGTCGCCATGTATTTCATTTAAGCAATCGTCTTTCAAACCGGAATCTGCTTCTTTAGCGTAAAAAGAATTTGCTTGAAACCCGTTAACAAAAAACGCTTCTTTCAGTCGAGCGTCACTTCTAGCTTTATACCTTCCGTCACCTATTACACCCGGATTCTTTCTGCTCGATGACGAAATTGGCTCCGTTAAAACGTTGGGACACGCAACAGAAACATTGTAATCATCAGAATCCAGAGACGGTGAAGTTTTGGATCCAGATTGATATTGGTGTACTTTTTTCCATTTAAATTTGACTGTATCACATTTTCTTCTAGCTTTAATCCTGTTCGCATTTTTCTTTTTCAAATTATGATCCCCGTTAGTAACTACGTCCATAAAATGATGAAAACTTCGACTGAAAGTACATTTACTTCGTGGATTCGAGCTTGCATACTGGTTCTGCAAGTTGGGAACTTGTGCTGGATGTGATCTTGCAGAAGTACTTGAGCTAGAATTCTCCTGATTTTTTTCTTGAAATGGATCAAGAAGTTTCTCATCATCATGCACTATGAAAATTAATTTTTAATTGTAGGGCGTACTTCATGTCAGTTACCCTAAAAAGAGTAGTATGTACTTACGACTCTTCTTGTTGATACTACAAAATAGATTAATTGTTCGGAATTCCATATCAGAATCATTGTCTACTGCAGATGTAGAAGCCACTACGCCTTTCGTTTCACCGCCCTGCGACTCGTTTTTATTTTCAGGTAATTCTACCTCCGTTTGATCTTTACGCTGAGAAATGAGCTCGTGTTTTGGAACAGTACATGAATAACGGACACATTCGCTGTATGTTCGAGCGTGGGGCCCGAAAGGTGTTCGCGGTTTGTCAATGGGTTCGGGGGCTCGTAAGCTTGTGCCATCCGCAATCAGAAGCTTGTCCTCATCTTTGATTGTAGCGAGTAGAATTACATACATATATCATTGCCAGTAATGAACTGAATGTTAAACTAAAAGCATTGCATTAGTAAGAAAAAAATGGTCGAAAACTAATACTCCTTCAGAAAAAAGCGCAAGAAATTCTACTGAGAAACTGAGAACCTACACTAAATAGATAATACATAATACTACAAATATTATTGGCTACCTTCGGAATTGGCGACGTTTTGGATTCCTTTGGCTGTGGAATCAGGAGTAGCTGCTCCGATCTGCAGGAAAAATTACATTTCCCAAGTTTAACTATGGATCCAAGATTAGATTCACAACATTGAGCATGTTGCTCACTTACTCTGCTAAAAGAACCCATGGATTTCGTCACAGCCAGGGTTACTAAGGAAGCATTGTTTCCCAAACTTGTTCGGCGCTGTCCCGGAGTCTTAGCGCCAGGACTCTGTCCAACTGCATATACAGTATATACACATAATAATAGTTAGTAGTTGTTCTAAATATATCATCCCTTAAACAAACCTAAATACTCGCCTGCATAAATAGAATGTGTGAATTTGTACCTGAAACACGTGGAGAACGAACTACTCGGCTAGCATTTGAAGGTCGAAGAGGACTTGATATCTTATAAAACCCTCCATCAAATTCTTTGTTGCTATTAGGTACCGGATCTGTAAGTTTGGCAGGGCTATCCACCGGCTTTGACGCTTCAAGGACTGCTTCATTAGAGCTGACTGGGTTGGCATCTCGTCGTTTATCTTTATTTAAAATGTAAACAGGCATCTATAACTCTAATGATCGTTTCAGAAAAGGCAAATTAATCAATGTCAATGACAAAATAACCACGAGCTCACTTGCTAAAAATTCTCGAAGACCTGTACTGGCTTGTGCTTTCGGTTTGGGTTTCACACCTAGACCTGTTTCCTTGGGCTTGCAACTAGTATACATGGGTTTGACTGATTTCGCTGGTTGCTCTACAAGGAGGCGAACTGGACGCCAGTCATTCTTCTCGCGCTTCGCTAGTTCTTTAAACCTATCCTTGACCTTCTCAACCTGTGCACAAAAGTAAACCACGCATAATGAAATTACACGACTATTGATATTGACACAAAAACGGACCATGAAAGTATGCATTCGCATTCGACGAAGTACGAGAGGGCCAAAAGTAACAAAAGGTAAAATGAATGGAATAAATCAAGAATAGAACACTAACTTGTAAGCAAGCAACATCCCACCATCCTTCGAGATCACACGGTAATATCGCCTTAGGGTTTTCTTCTTTGCTCAAGTAAAAGTAAAGAAGTTGAGCAAACTGCGGAAGCTTTGAGTCCATCAACAGTTTGACGGAGCCCACAAGACTTTCAATCTCACTGATAACATCTTCCGGTATACTTGTTTCCAGCTCACGTTTCCCTGTCCAATAGGTAGACTCGTTCATCAAAATCTTGGAGGCCTCCGCTAACTTGAGGCTAATTTAAAAACATAAAGCCCACTTAGCTTCAATAGCTTCTAATACATAAAATGTAACTTGTTGAACCACAACAAAAAGTTTTTCTTCTACGTTTTCGTATGCATTTCCCTGTGAAACAGGTAAATTATGTTTGTGTCTGTGTCTACACTAGAATCTCTTTGTGTCTTCATTATCATTAAACATTATTCAGCTAATTCAATCAGATCGGCATGATAATGGCAATAATGAGCTAACGACAAACAATTATTGTAAACTCTCAGATAAAATAAGTATATTATGTTACCGTTTACCGTACTGCCGGGCTACCGGCTACGGCTACCCTTCGCCCAGCCTTCGCATTAAGTAATTTGGATGTTATTTGTATGTATATTATGTATACATCATGTTTACAATACAATATACAAATAAACATAAATACGCGAAGGTTATAATAAACATAAATAAAATATGATTATAATATTATTGCTAACACTTAGTAACGCGGCTTTCCCCAACAACGTGCATGCAGGTCTGCAATTCTGCAGGAGCACGGTGACAGTACGACGTGAAATGCACGGCACAGTTAAATTAGTCAGCAGTCAGCACTCAGCACACGCGCAATTAGCAGCACACAACATGCATTACATAAATACTTCGAAGAGTAGATATATGTATTATTGTACAGTTAGCTGTTAGATCCATAGCATACCAAGCGCTTTACACATTAAATATATTGTACAAAGCAAAACATAACAACCACGCGCTAACGCTAAAACGCGATTACTGCACCCGTGCATACAGTTGTTTTCCATGAATATCGACGAGAACTCCAAGTCCAAACAAATATTCCTCAATTATTATAGCTTCACTATACTAATAGGATTGTTACAGAATAACACAAATACAAAAGTACGATTTATGTCGCAAATCCGGAATAGCATGAAAACGAAGAGATGACGAGATATGTCCAATGTTGCTTCATACGCATGCCGACGCCGACGTATATAATGTGGGGCTAATAAATTAGGTACGTCTACGTGCGATCACGATGATATAGGAGTAAGAGTGCAAGTTACTCAGAAATCGCTACAGTATTACAGAACAAACCCTGTTAGTGTCGAGTATCAAGTGCCATACATTTATTTAAGATACAAACAGCTTCAATTTTGTTATCAAAGATGGATAAACATTGAGCACTTATTTTGGTCAAAAAAATGAAAACACACCCCGTGTCCGTGGCATCAGTAACTCCGAATCAGCACAAACGAAACGCCTCAATAAAGCTCTAGTTAGTAAGCTGAATGATCTACACACCCAACCCCACCCAACTACGACTACCGAAATCGAAGTAACAGGCCTCCTACAGTGTGACTAAATGAGGCTTACGTCTTCGTTACTACAGCTGTGTTACTCTGAAGTTGTGTATAGTTGTGTTACGTTGTGAGTTGTGACGTGACTTGCTTAGTAATTGCAAATTGCAACGTTGTAATGTAATGGTTGTAATAATAGTATTGTAAGTTCTTGTAACATAACTGTGAACGTGAACCATCGTTAATTTCATATCCTACTTCTACTATAGTTTCCGGAATTCTTTCAAGAGTCACGCAGTCACGATCACGTTATTTTAGGTTGCTGTTGCTATACTATAGTAGCTATTAGCTATAGTTCTTATTTTGTTATTGCCGAAATGTTTGACAAGAAAACCAAAAAGTCAAAAAGATTTTTACAAAATGGAAATGTCCTATGTCTTGGAAGGAAAAGTTTGATTTCAATTCAAGCAATTAATTCTCATAGCAATGCGTACCTGAAATCCACATAAACTTGATCGAAAGACATATTTTTTTTCTTTGCCTTAGAACTACCGTTAACACTTGTTCCAGTTTGTTCCGTCGGCTTTTGTGGTACTGGTGGTGCCTCTGACGGAGCCGGGGGTGGTTTCCGGGCAACGACAGTTTGTGCGCCCTGCCGTCCGTTGCCACCTTTACTAATGGGCAATTTTGCACCCTCATTGGCAGCAGTCTTCCTGGTTTTCGAAGCTAAGGTCAAATTTTTCATTTTCACAATAGCTGGTTGCATTTGTTCCTGCGCACTGGGAACGTTGGCTTTGGCCATAGCCCGCGTGACTCTGCGTTCACCAGGTTTACTTGGAAAACCTTTTGCAGTACTTGCATTTGGCAACTTCTTGGGGGGAGGAGCGTGAATAATTTGTGATTTACTCGAAACTGCGGATGGTGGCCCCATTTGCTTTGGCACTTGTGTCTGTGTCAGGGTGACTTTCTTCTGCAAACAAATAAAATAAATGGGTTTTATGTCAGCTACAGTCTTTGCCAATAGCACAACGAATTATGCTTACGCCCTATACCAAGTCCATCAAAGACTTTTCCAAAACCTTCATCCAAAAACAGATAAATGCGTAATAATTTATAATCGTTTTTTAACCTGCTGATTTTTACGAGTGGTCTCTTTTGCCGCCTTTTGTTCTTTCCAACGTTGAAGTTGTTCCCTTCTAGAACTGCTGGAAGCATTACTAATGACAGATTCTGTAGTCGATATATCTTGAGCTTTTTGAACCAGACCAACGGTGGGACCACTCGGGTGTATTCTTCGATTGTTCATGATGATTTCAGACCGTTTATCTTTCCGGCGATTGGCATGCGACTGGAATCTTGCCTCCCTCTTGCTCTCGGGATCTTGTAGGGAAGACAGACCTTGCTTTTTGTGAAATGCACTTAAATTTTTCCCACTGAGTCTAGAAACGAAAAATGAGGAATCCATAAAATATGTAAATCCATACCACCGCACATGAAAAAACAAAAAAACGTTCGTTTTTAAACTCGAGAAATTCTTTGTTTCTATGCACACTTTACCTTCTTGGTGGATGGGTAACGTCACCCGAACTGCTTTTGAAAGTGACTTGCCTTACTGGTGGCTTGGAATCCGTTGCAAGAAGATCTACATAAGGCCCCAGTAATTCTTTATCTTTACGAAATTTGGTATTCGGAGTACATTTGTAGGATGCCATTTAATTTAAATACAAGAACGTGTATACATCTATAGGTGCACCAAAAATAAAGTCCCCGATTTGAACTTTCGGTTTTACGAATACAATACAGAAGTTGGAGCGTAATTCATTTATATAAGGCGAAAGAGATGAACAATTAAACTACCACAATTGAATTACGGTTATAGTGAGTAGACAGGAGGGGAAGAGACAGCAAATATTTTTGTATTCAAAGCCGTTGAATAAAAATTAAGTAATGTGCCTTACAGTATTATATGGTTTAGCGTTTAGCCATCCAAGACAGGGAAAACTAAATTATTGTCCAAAAATGTCTTTTGCTAATGCACAACAACTAATGCTGTATGCTGTCTTCCTTTTTATTATCAGTTTAAATCAACTTTGGGCCCCGAGATTATATTATGACTTTTAACGGCCGTTCACAGTTTACTATAATATCTGTTGACTGTTGACGTTGACGTTTACAGGCAGAGAATCACAGACAGACTGCGACGGCCGGACGGCGGCTTTCCCAAAGACGAGGGAAATTCTTGGCCAATGACCGAACACCCGCCAATATCATACAGACTCACATGCAGGCAGACATAGAACATAGACCTATTAAGATACATTTGTCTTGCCAGTTAATTTTTTTCATTAGTGATTCCAAATTCAAATCAAAAATGTATTTTAAAATACTTGGATTGTAACTGTGAATCGAATAAAATTCAGTAACAAATGCCCCCAGTCCCCACCAATTTCGGGTAAGTATATTATATTTATTATACATACAATAACACAATTTATATAAATAAGTCCATAACACACGTTTCGTTTTATGTGCATAAACCTTATATTTCTATAAAACATTCTGTTTTGTTGTTTCGTATAATGGAATTAAACACATGTCTTGTTGATGTAAATCTCTGTCCACGGCAATCAGTATAAATGTTGATATGCCGAACAAATTACCATCAAATCCATTACCATGAATTGTCATCAGTAACCGTAATTCCTACTTTGTCTATATTCGCAGTCACAATTCACAGGGAATCTGTCAGATCTACTTGATTTAAACGAAATTATTTTAATACACTTGTATAACTTGTATTACCCCGTGTTAAACCGGGAGGGTCAGGGCGGAGAACGCGAACGGGGAGGGATCAAAACGCGGCTATATCGGACATGAAAGTATCCCCAGCGAAGGGATTCTTCCGGTAGGGATACTATGGAGTTCTCCTGTGTGCTCCTTGGAAGAATACTCCGGAGGCATGTTTTTGAGGAGAATCCCTCCGGGAGGGATCCAAACGCTGCTATATCGGAGATGAAAGAATTCCTTTTGACGGCCTTCCTCTATAATCCTCCCCTTTTACACGGGTAGGCATTATTATTGTCTTGCAGGATGAAGATCGACGCCAATTCCCGCCCCCCTATGACCACGTTTGACTGAACACTAGGTCATAATCTAATCCTCCAGGGTCTTCTGGGAGGCATTGATTTCACCATGTCAACGTCCATGTAAAAGAAAAAATTTCTTTCCCTTAAGAGCTATCTTTTCATTTGAAGGGAGAGAATTTCCCAATTGGAAACACTTCCTCCAGAAAGCAGTTCCCCCCTAGAGAATTCCGTTTAAGACATTCAATTTCTCTGGGTTCTAACTTCCAACATGTTCGGTTGGGTATCCAATGTTGTTTTTCATTTGTAAATGTAGTGAATTGTTATGAAAATGGCAACGTTTTTGTTTTGTATGAGATATGAGATAATCCCAACATTTATATGAATGCCGCATAATTTGCTGCAGTTCAGGCTTCCTACTTGGGAATTGTTCGTGTTTTACCAACTTCATTATTGAAAAAAAGCGCTGGACGTAGTGCTAATACAGGTGCAAGTCTATAATGTTATTATCCATGCGTTATTCCGCAGTAATCGTTTTTCCAACAATGGGCTGATGTTCTGGAAGGGGTCGGTCTTCCAACACGGACGCCGATGAATGTCGCTGGGAGAAGATTTTTTGGGCACTGTAACTTAGAAGAGGAAATCTCTCGTAGTATGTTAATGATTTTATTTAAACTTGTGGCGTAGTTCTACCAATCCTGAGAATCCAATCTAGGCTAGAATTGAATTATTGAATTGAAGGAAAAATATTTGTTTTGGACACGGAAGTTTATTTACAATCCGTTAAAGCATCAATACGCCAAGTCAGATACGAATTGAGCAAGATATGGCAATTTTTTTGCGCGAAGGTCAAATTGGTGAAATAAAAATTTTTGGTCGAAAAATCCCGAAGTTACGTCGGATTCAACAAACGGATTGGCAACAAAATTCTGCGTCAAAAACAGACATTTTTCGATTTTTACTGATGCAGGAAAACACTTATTTTGCGCTTTATATGTACTTATGTAAATATATGTAAATACTGGTAACCCGATGATTGTTGGTTGGTCATCGAGAGGTTGCGGATTGCGGCTGGGGAGAGTCTTCCCGGATGAAGGGTAAATGAATGTTGAATCACAGATTTCGTCGTATATTATTAATAATTATACATAATACATACATACATAATACTAATTTATTTATTCCATCACGAAGAGAAAAGATACAGTTGTGATGTGAGGTTATTTTTTTCAACAATAAATGACTTCACGCTGGAGAAATACAACGAAGGTAGTTACAATAATGATTATATCGAGTAACAATTAAATGCTTAAATATCCTTCGTGGGTGATGCTGACAGGCATACTATGAACCTGTAGAAACTGCATTTTTCGCTGCAACGGTCCACTTGCGAAATGCATCCACGCCCAGTTCTTGAATATCTTGTTTTCCTTCTTGGGTCACAACCGGACCCT
Source organism: Disparrhopalites patrizii (assembly GCA_034698585.1). Classification (NCBI taxonomy): domain Eukaryota; kingdom Metazoa; phylum Arthropoda; class Collembola; order Symphypleona; family Sminthuridae; genus Disparrhopalites; species Disparrhopalites patrizii. Next base: position 48,990 of record JAQGBT010000031.1, read on the forward strand.
CTGGAGAATTCTTCACCACCGTAATCCAAGGGAAATTAATGACATTGTACATATTTCTGACATTCCTAGTAAGTGAAAGTGAAGTGATAAAGCGAGGGAAATAAAAGTCCGAGGAATTCACTTACAGTTCGAAAACTTCTCGTGGTATGACTAGGAACATTGCGAATGCCGTCGATAATAATAATAGAGCATTTGCGAAGAGAGTACGTGTACGAAAACGACAACGTGTGCGGGATAGTCGAATTTGTGGATCTATGCAATGTATCCCTCCGCTCACGTTTTTCTTCACGTAAACGAAACGAAAACGAAATTCAGCACGTGTAGAATCAATTTTACACGTAGTTATTCCGTTTTAACGTAATAATTCCCAATTAACTTGGGGACTATTTTAGCGCCGTTCCCGCGCACGTTGTCGTTTTCGTACACGTACTCTCTTCGCAAATGCTCTAATATTATAGACGTAGAGTTTTGTGCATAATATACCGTCTAACAGACTGGCTACTCCAGGGTACGATAAGCCAATCTCCATGCAACGTTTTGACATAGTCTTGACAATCTCTCTCTGTTTCGTCCATTGGAAGAAAGATAACTTGAAACCGACTTCCATATTCACCGCGAACTTTCTACGGTTATGAAAATATACAGACGGGGACACAGAATTACTCAAACTAAATGTGTTGATTATTTTGGTTCTTTGGAATCGCTAAACCAGCACCATTAGTTTATACTGAAGTTATTATTAGCCCAATAGTTCATTTCAGACCACTTACTTTGTGGAATTTGCAAAGGAATTGTGTGAGGATCCGACTTGGGCGGTTCTGGAACGCAGCGAAAAAAATGGCGATTACTTCGGCCTTCTCCAAATCCTTCCGTTCTTGGTTTTCCGAGTCAACATATTTATTGTTATAAAGAGGCAGATTCATGTCTCTCCACCAAGCAGCTTTTGCCATCTTAAAGTCAAGTTATCTCATTGAAACAATGGGAGTCAATTTTAGATGTTTAAGCTCGAGCTGTCTGGAGTCTGGACTGGAACTGGAAGACAGTGTCTGCGAATTAGACAATAATGCCTTCGATTTCTTCCACTCAGTTCATTCACAATCAGAACATCCGAAGTCAGAGTTCTGTTCCCGTTTTTCGCGATCGGTAATCGGTATGGACAGCAAGGAGGTAGGTTACATCAGTTTATTTTAAATTGTGTCAGTGGCATCAGTGCGCAGGTGCATGCTTTTCTATTGTTGCTACTTTCGCAATTGAATGTCGCGTCGAATGAACGCGTCAGTGTGGTCGTGTGGTCAGTGTCCGTGACCCGTGATGTGCAGACAAAAGATGCTACTGCAAACTGCAGGCAGTACCTTCTTTTGTTTTTGAAGAATATAGTTTTTATTCATTTATTTTTCAAATCTGAAACTGTATAAGACAAAAGACTTATCCACAAAGTTTTATCCACACCACACGCACAGCACACTTCCTGGTGGCTGGTTGGAACTTGGAACGTTGGAAGATCTTTCATCTTTCATACTCAAATAATTTCAATTTACTGTTGGCCACGAGCATTTGTTTTATGAATAGGATATGATGAGAAAGTGGGTATCAAATGACAAGTACTTACTTTTACCGTATAAATGTAATTTGTACTTTAACTTTATAGGCTGCGGAATGATAAATCATAATTCTGAAGTTTTTAACGAGACCAGCGCAACACTTTTTCATCTGCAGAAAGTATACTTTCTCTAGATCAAAAAGTGATACAAACTTTCGATGAGTGGTCCTTTCCATTTTCTATTTTTATACATTATTTAAACTACACCCGGGTACCTTACAGTTGTGAATGGACTTGTTCTCCTTTTGAAAAGCAGAAAAAGTTAATCCTCGTTTTTTCCATGTTTTTACTACTATGTTATTGTGCTGTATGTTATAGGCTGAATAAACGAAAAAACAACACAGCTGGCTGCATGATTTCTCATGAATTTTTCCTCGCTTATTTTGATGGATGTTGCTAACGTATATTCAATTTAATAAAACGTTAATAAGTGTTATTAGTGTTTTATTATACGATCCGTCCCAAAATATTGCCTTTGTAAGTCTGAGCAGGAAGTGATTCAATTCTTTTTGTTTCTCTCACTCATAACAAGCATAGACACAATATATAGTATAATAATGTACAAAAATACATTTACTTTCCTCGTCTTTGCGGCCGTGGGTGAAAGTTGCTCTGTCTTACACCAACTGGAACGGCATTACTACCTTGAGGACCGTCTCTCAATTTCCTCTTGGATCTTGCTTTTCTTTTCAACCTCCTTAACACTTCGTCACGCTTTTCTGATTTTCTCTTAATGTTCTTGATTTTGGATTTGCAGATTAGTTTAAGTTCCGAGCGTTCCCCATTGTTGAACCGATACCACACATCATCCGTATTTTCTTCATTACGAAGAAAGAAATCTTCTAATCCGTCAAATCTTTTGTCCTTTCGTTTGAAAAAGAATCGCTCCTTCTCATGTATTTTAAAAGGTACAGGATCTGGCTGCACTCCTTTAATAACTTCAGTTTCACTATCTGACGAGTCGTATTTAAAAGGGTTTTTTGTCTGCCAAAACGTTGTACCTTTCCCAGCTGCTTCATTTTCATTCGCGTGTGAATAATCTTTATTGCTTTCATTAGCAAACGAATGCAGGAGGCTGAAACCAGTTTGTGCACCCGAGAATAAATCTTTAATATTTGACGCTACGTGGTAGGTGGCTTTCTCTTGAGTAAGGATTTTTCCATCCTCTTTAACTTCCGTGGTAGAAGTTTTTTTGGTCACATGTTCTTTCTTGTAACTGTTTGATGAATCTGCAAGTGTATCCCCTTCTGGGTCGTACCGAGTAATTATAACTGAACTACTATTTTTGTCCTTCGGTATTGTCTCAACCGAAGTACCAACAATATCATTTAAAATTGATAAATTTGCCCGCTTTTCGTCTTCCAAATCACCCTCATTATTTTTTTGCTCAGATTCTGCATCACTGTCGTCTTTAAATCTCTCATCCAATGTAAATCTTGAGTCAAAGTTGGCAAATTTTGAACTTAATTCTAAATTTTGTTCTCCTTTTTTACCCTCGAACTGGGGTCTAATTTTAAATACTGAGTCTGCATTTACTTCTTCCTCCTCTCCGTCACCAAACAACTGCAGGCCACTTCCAGATTTCCCTTTGTCTCTACGCGTTTCCTTCGTAGTTGATACTACATTAGCTAAACTGAATTTGATTAACTGTGTACGATTTTTACTCAAATTCTGCCTCGATTCTATTGATTTTAATCGAACTTGGTCTGAATTTTTCTTCCTAAACACCAACGGGCATGCTTTGGTGACCGGACTATGTTTGATGGCATTAGATCCATTTGAAAAACTGAGTTCATTTAATTTTCTGGCTGGTGAATCAACTTGACCCGCGATTGTTAAAAGTCTGTCTTGTAACGTCTGACAACCGGTTAAATTCACTACCGGTAACTCCTCCTTTGGTGGTTCAATTTTCGCCAAGGCCAGAAATTTCTTGTTAATTGAAGAGACAGTATTCAGCGACGGACTTGAAGCTGCTACTACAGGATTGTCTGTAACCTGTAGTTCCGGGTATGAATTAATCCCAGCGAACGGAGGAAACGGATGAATGTCATCATCCTCAGAATCTGACGTGTCTTCAGATGTTCTTTTGTTAGCCCTTAATGATTTTTCATTCACAGTGTTTCTTGAAACTTTGGCCATTTTGATGGTAGTGTATCTCTTTACGGTACAAGTAGAGTTAAGGCACTTATTTGGTTTCGCCGTGTTCATACACTGTGAAAAATAAATACAACAGCGACTATTAACGATTCGTTCATTAGTTGAGAAAGGTTACTTTTCAATTGTCCTGACACAACTACCTAGCGTAAGCTTGCTATTTGTTTAATTATCGTTAACAAATTGCGAACAATTTTTGTATGAAGCATTTTCACACATTTAAATTATACGAGTTCAAATCAAATATGTTTTTTGGACGACGCATACACCCTTTTAGCTTCCTTTTTAATGAGGTAATCGGTTGTTGTTTTTTTATTGTTATTTAACAACATTATGAGAAATATAACTAAGTTGTAACAAACTTACAGTTACAGCACTAAAATTACATGAATTACAAACTCGCCCCTTTGACTAAATGACCATGACCATTTCCTTTTGGCTAAAAAGGCTTACCCGTTTGCAAAAACTCCCTGTCGTTCGTCTCAGCGTGGTGGTATCAGTAATTTCTTACTTGATTATCTGTATCTTTCTCCAACCCAAACTATTGTTGCAATCACTGAATCACAGTTAAAATTAAAAACCACGAAACCAGCCACACGGCAGGTCATAAGCACGTGGCACAGTAGTCAATCGAAAGTGAACACATTTCTCATTGATTCATGTGTTCAAAGTTTCGCTGCAGCCTTTGTTTTACTCGTAAGTTCTGTCAATTCCCAGGAAGATGGCGACGTATATATATTAGCTTGACACTGATGTTACTATTTACCTCGTTTTTGTGCTCTGCCTGCACTGCACTAATAAAGATATAAATAATATAATAAATATGTAAAATGATAAAATGAAAGTAACTACTAAAATTAGTGTGAATGTATCTACAGACAAATTAAACCCCGATCGATTGTAATTGTTCGCTCACTCCCTTTATCTGATTGTATTTGTTTATCAGTTGCTGCATCCTAAAAATACCAGTGCAGTATAAATGTATGAGGTCATACTGTGTAGAACTCCTGGAAGAAACTTGTCTGTCTAGAAATCTGTGTCTAGTAGAGTAATTAAAATATAAAGTATCTTTTTCCTCAAACGAATTCTCTACAAAAGGCCTAATTCACCCCGGCTCAATTCCCTCCACCTTACGTTAGCATATTTGCAATTCTTCACTGCTCACGCTTCACCGAGTAAAAGAAAAATTGAAGGCAATATAATTTATATTGGGTATTCACGCATTTTAATTTTTATTGATCAGTAACAATGTAACGTTTAGAGTTTAGATAGATACTACCAGTAGCAATTACTAATTACTTACTTCAGTGGCGGTAGTAAGTAGTAAAATAAAAACAGAGATTCGTAAAACTGGTAATACTGTACAAAAAACCACCTTGATTACGTCGATATAATAATTCAGGGTATTGTAATTTAATTAATTAATACATAGGTGACATTAATTTCCAGGATGCACTTGTACGGCTTTGATTCACACAAATAGTTTCACATAATTAATTACTACTACTTGTATGCACATGTCCCAATTAATTGTGGTCACTGTGGTCAGTGTAACCTGGAACAAGTACACTCAATACAATCTCATCAAGATCACAGCCTTAAATAAGAATATAGAACTTTGATTAATTATTTAATGAATAACAGGTAAAGCCATACAATGTAGGAAAACAAAACCAAGTGAAGAAAATCAAGGCATAAAAACATCGACATGATTGAATATTCAATTTTAAACCTGGAAAGTACATTATTTTTAAAGATCTTACGATATAAGCGGCCAAAGTAACGGGAACTTGGAAGAAAAAAATAGCAGTAATGCAAGAATACAAGATATACATACAACACACGATTATATGTACACAATTTGTATATATGTATATTACAATTTTTTAGTACACCCTTTCCTTAAGTACATCAAGCATGCATGTGCACATGTACACTTGTATTCAATGATTGCCAATACCCATTACAATTTGAACAATACTAGCGCCGAAAACCGCGTACAGTACAGTCGCTCAACTTGTTTTCTCACAAAACAGTGTAATAAAATCAAAAACTCAAATCATTTTAATCGAATAACCTCAACGCCTCAAGCCTCAAAGATATATGTATATATTATATTTATATAAATTGAGATATAAATGCTTGTGTCAAATTCCTCGTGTTTGTCAAATGTTTATCACAAGTTAACGTAAATAAGCATACACTGATATAATTTGGCATTGCATGAAATGAAAATAATGTTGTAACAACTATGTATCGATGTCATCAACCACAACAACGGAACTAAAACGACCAAATTGATCCAACTCTTCAATAACCATATCCCACTTGTCAAGTTCAGGATCGTACACTTCGACGGACGATTTTTGTTCTCTCTCACCTTTGCTCACATCCCCACCAACTACAAAAATTTTTCCGCGGAGAGCAACAGCAGCTGTAAAATTAAAACACAGATTTTGTACGCAATTGCCAAAATGCTATGTATTTGAAATTGAGGCCATTAATAGAAAGTCGAAAATTGAATTCCTACAAACTTACATCCGTTCTTCCTCGGTCTGTTCATGCTCGCAACTTGTGACCAACAATTTTCTTCGGGGTCGTACATTTCCACGGACTTCATATTAGGAAAATCCGCTTTAAAGTCTGTATGACTATTAATACCACCTCCGCCAATCGCATATAATTTGGAATCTAACACAGCTATACATAAACCATGCCGTTCACGAATCATAGAATTCACAAAACTCCATTGATCAAGCTCTGGATTGTAAACCTCAACTGTATTAAGTATTCCCATACGGCAATCTTCCTTATCATCTTCAGCGCCATAGCCTCCACACTAAACAAACGAAAACACTTTCATGGACTACAGGCTAGATTATTAATAATTCTGTTTTATCGACAGTAGCAATTATAGTATCATTATTACAACGTAAATTTTTCCATTAATAACACCAGCCCCAAATCCATGCCTAGCTCTTGCCAAATAGTCAATATCAGTCCAGTGGGCATTTTTGTGCGTCAAAGAGAGCTTCTCTGCACTATTGACTGCCTCATTTCCGCATATGCCTTCAGCACCACCAAACTGTAAGTAATGACATTCAATTAAATTAAGTATTGACATGCAGTGTAAGTAAAGCAGACAATTTCACCATGTTCACCTTACCGCATAAATAAAATCTCCTAGAACAACAGCCATAAAGCTAGTTCTGGCTTGTGCCATGGCGGGGGCTTTCATCCAGTATTTGTCTCTATCGCTGCTTTTGAGAATTGAACTTTCCTGCGTGTATCTTACTTCTGCTGAGCTTCCGTTTTCGCTTATCACGGAAGCAATCCCTCCAAGAGCGTACAACCTTCGGATATTACCTCCTGCCCATACTAAAGTAGTCGATCTGTTGCACTTGTGAAATGGTCGCAGTATTTGTGGAACGGTGTCAGTTAAATCAGTCATCATCACGCGATATTCATTTACATTGGTCTCCCGCAAGTATAACAGTTTGGATACAAGACTTTTAGTTTTGATAGAAACCGTTGATTTGGAAGCAATTGAACCTCGTGTGGACGAATTCGATTTACGATTAACTCTGGCCGGTGATGTAGATGATTTTGAAGATTCACTGGCACCATCGCTTTCCTTACGTTTTGTCACCACTTTATCGGACATGCTTTCAATTACTTTGTAATTCTGTCTTACACCACCAGTTTTTTTTCTTGCCACAGATTTTAGCTTGATAGGAGGCACAATGGGTTCCACATCTGGTCGTTCTTCAACTACATTTCTAGCGACCATTACTTTCTTCGCAGGGGGTAAATCTGCCTCTTCTGAAATATTTACCTGACTTCGCCTTTTTAACTGCTTCAATCGCTCCGCAGGTCTCTTCAAACTATTACCACTTGTAGAAGCACTAGCCTTTTCTTTTTGTTGACGTTTAGGAGGTTCTGGTATAGATTCCGGTTCTGAAAACACAAACGTATCTTCAACGGTTTCCACGTGATTTTCCTTTGGTTTTACAACTGAATGGTAAAGTTCCAAGCACGCAACACTTCGTAAGACCTCCTCTGTATCGAAATGAAACTGGAGAAAATCTTCTGCTATTGACTTCAGATCTATATCTTCGATCAAGGTATGAGCAACCCTCGCTCTATCACTTTTTTTAAAATTTAGCCATTTGATGATGCACGTGAAAACTGTTTCTTCAGGTAATTCTAATCGGGCTGGATTGCTAATTATGTACGTGACCTACAAAAAATTATTTACAATTCACATTTCTATAGTCGAGCAACAAACCTTTACTATGGGGTGTACACAGGAAACAAGTTGTTTTTCATGACGAATATGACGACGTTCGCATATGACGCTTACAATCTTGTAACACCAATAACAAATTGTGTACGCCTTCTACAACTACTATCCGGTGCAAACAACTATAGAAGTTAGCAAGCATTTGACTGTATAAATAAGAGCATAAATTCTAACCAATGATTAAGAAAATATTAGAGACTAACCTGATCCAAGCCCAAACCTAGAAATTTGTCACTACGCAGATGCTTCTCGTATTCGGTACAAAAGTATGAAAGCACCAGGTCCCGCAAGTCGTCGATTTTCATTTTAAAAGCAAATAGCAACCTTCGATCCCAATTAGATTCGTTAATGTTGCAACCCATGAACTCCAAACATTTATCCATGAATGAGGTCATTTCCAGTAAAATTGCATTTTGGTACAATTCTTCCACGTTGTCGTCTGTCAGAGGAGCTTTACCTGTGTAAATGTAACTGGTAAATAAGAAAACACAAATTATATTGGTTGGTCCATACCTTGGTTGCATACAAATGCTAGTGTTGGGAGAAGTGATGTAAAACAATAGCTTACTCTAGCAAAAAGGTGAGCACTTCTGATGACATGGGTATTTTGAATGTATCCTTTGTTTGCACCAAATTTTTCCAAAAGAATCCAGAGGCAAGGGACAAAATAACTTTATGAGCCCTAATACTGACCCTGTTGGGTGCTGGTCCTGCCATCAGTGTGACGTCTGCGAGGGCATTGGTACTGTAATTTGTATCATACAGTAGTTTGATTTAAAGCTGCTTCGTAAGGTGATTCAAGAATGCATATTCTATACAGTACAAGCAAATACGACAGTTGTTGAACAAGTGTACTAACGCTCTTAATTGTGCAAGACGATCATCGTCAAATATTTCTCTGATATGTGCTCCCTTGACAACTTCTACCTCCTCCATCACGCTATCCGAACGAATGGCCCCATTTAATGGCATTTCTACTCCTGGACTCATTTTCCGAACCGCGAATGCTTACACCCTGCCTGGGTGAGGTTACAACGGTACCAATCCTTCCACAATATAGATGACCTCTTGTTGCTCAACATCTACACAGAAATCCTTACTGTTTTGTATTCGGCGCTACAGCTGATCTTATACTCTCGAACTATAGCAAAGCCCCAAAACAATACCCGGGTTAATGGTAAGTAAATCAACATATGAACAAATAGAAGTACATTTATCATAAATATAAAAAAGTACTTACATTATTGAGAACCAAAAAATATTGTGGTGTTACGGCATTTCTTCGTCTAGATCAATGTAGAAAAGCATACAGGATCCACGAGTCCTTTACGACATTTAATCAAGGCTACCGCCAATTCACGATTTAAGACTTTACCTCCACTTATATTTAAATACAAGCTCTTATGACATTTGAGTACACACCAAAAACACTCAATTCAGGAGCTTTCGAACTATTGTGAAAGTATGTTAATAAACATGTAAGATGAAATGAAACAACCTGTTCAACACGTGTGATTCCCAATTTTTCAGTCATTCAATAGTTGGAGTGTGCAGTCCCGTTTCCACAAGTCTCAACGAGATACAACATACAACACATATATACAAATAAACTTTTTTCTTGATACTGACTACTGACCTACTGCTGTTACTGACACTGAGGGATGCCACAAAACAAAAAAGAACTTGAAATCTCACTTTAAAAATGTGTTAATCGATAATTGGATAATCTCTTTTTGTGTTCACATACGGTCTTGGACGAAAGCGTTTATAATTTGACAGAAAGGTCACTAATAATTTTGGTATTTTGGCCAGTACATTTATTTACTTTTGTAACTTCTGTCCCTCTAAAAGATGAAACGAGTCGTCCCGCCACCACGCAGTTCATCCCATGTGAAAATATATAGCTTTTGCTTGTGTGCTTGTGGTCCTTGCTTCTCCTGATCCCACAGGAGCTTTTATGGCCGCAGCAGTCCTCTGCGATTACTATTAATGTAAAATACGTTTGAAGCAGTCCATGAAACTTTATCATAATATTTTAGCAAGCTTATATATATAGTTACATAAAAATAATGTCTCAGGTCCCGGCCATTGCCAATTGACATTGTCTCACTCAGGGTCAGAAGTGTTTGGACACGTTTTTTTTTAAACGTTTAAAAAACGTTAATAAGAAATTTTTCTTCTCCCTGTATTTTCGATTTTGAACGTATCTATTTTTTACGCCAAAAGCTTTCATATACCTTATAGTAAGTAGATAAATTTCATTTCTCCAGCGAAACTCATGACGGAATTTTCGGCCAAATTTCGTCAGTTGATAGCCCCTAGCGTAGGAAATCATATTTTTATTCTGTCTCTCTGTGACCACCTCAAGGGACAACGTAGCATTTTAAACTTTTTCGCCGTTTTGGCTGGGGCACAACCGCTGCCGCTAATCATTGGATTTTGAGGAAATTCGTCGAGGGCACGTAAAACGTAATGATCTAGACCCAATTTTTTAATTTTCCGGATTTTGATCTCTGTTCGCCGGAAAATCTCCAAAAACCGTGTTTTTTTCGCCGTTTAGGCTGGCGTTTCGCCGCTAATACTTGGATTTTCACGAAACTCGGCGAGAGCATGCTAAGCTAAATTGTCTATAGATCCAATTTTTTTGATTTTCGCAATTTTCACAGACCTCCGTTCGCCAGAAACTGTATTTTTTGTCGTTAATACCCAATCTTTGCGTCTGTTTTTGAACTTACGGTGGTTCAGGTGGTCAGAGAGTGACCGAATAAAAATATGATTTCCCACGCTAGAGGCTATCAACTGACAAAGTTTGACCGAAAATTCCGACATGAGTTTTTTGGCTGGAGAAATTGAATTTACCTACTTATCGTTAGTGCAGTTTTTCTGAAAGATACACAAGCATGAATCCCAAGAAAAACCATATGGACACGGAGAGGTATACATACATATACACATGTACATACAATGAAGTAAGCACAATTGGTTTTGGCTGATTCCGCAGAAATGCTACAAATTTGTATAATACCACAACAGAAACCAACGAAGGAGAAGCCTTCGAATTCTATTTTTATGCACTATAACTCTGAAACGAATAACCAACGTTGAGGCTGCCAATTTTTGTATTAGATCCGCAATAAAAATCGACGCAAAGCTATGTTTCTACTGATTTTCCAATATCCCTGAAATTTGTCGGATAATCTCTTGTAGTTTTACACGCACAAAGATTGTATATTTCTACGTCGTGTGTGGGTGTGCCAAATAAAATCGATAGTCTCACATCAGAAAACAATTGGCTAAAAAGATGTTTTTATTGTGTGAATAAAGCTTCTTGTAGAACTAATGTCGTAGGTTTCCATGATGGATTTACAGGTCATTCTGTTGACGCTCCTAGTCGTCTCTCTTCAAGGACGCGATGAGACAAACGGCACTGGCGAATGTGATGATGCCTCCACTGAGGAGCGCCACCCATTTCGAGATTTTAATCTTCTCCGTAGTTCGGATGAATTTGTCGTGAATCATTTTCACGGTCCTGTCGTCTAATTGAGCTTGCTTCAAAAATTATTACAAAAGTCATTAAATTTTTACAACTATGACGGAGTCACGAAAAAACATTGAAAGTACAAATTGTTTGTAAATACTTTCATGTACAATTTTACTAAAAAATATAATGATACTAGTATGTGTCGGGTAATATGTATAATTAGATTCTACGATAGCCTTGGACAGTACGTATTACCTGCTCCACCCAAATAATCGGGAGTAGAATGCTAGAACTGTCTGTGTAGTTTGCGAAAGAAAGGTCCTTGAAAGCTTCAAATTTTTCTAATTTTTGAAGCTCGATGTTGATTTGCATTTTAATGCTGGCTTGCAGAAGGATCCCAGTTTGCTGAAATTCCATAATGTAGACAGTCATAAGGTCAATAACGTCGTAATCAGTTTGCATGACATCATAATGGAGGAATGAATTTTTGTTACCGAATTCCGTATATTTATATAATATGTAATATGTAGTAATATGTAATATGTAATATTTATATTCATACAAATATGTACAGATGTATACATATATTAAGTTTTTGAAAATTGCTTTAATTGTGTGTAATGTCGTGATGTGCATTGCTATATGTGATATACCTTGTATACAAGCGTATACGTAGACATTTTCTAGTATTAAATTAATTAATTTTTCTGAACATACCGGTTCAATTTCAAGAAAAGAGTCATGCAGCTCGCGAACGGGCGGTTTAATTGTTATGCCTTCAAATAATTCATCATTGCCATCCAAGAAGCGTGCTTTCGACAAAACTATTGGGGCTCCTGTATTAATTCAAGTTTATGCTTGTATATACATATATGTAATTATTAAGTGGTTCATGGTGCATCCATTGATCCATTTCATCATATAGATTCGCATGGTTATTTTGTTCTGACTAAGGTGAACGAATGTAAAATGTTTAAAGTCATTGTTACCTTGCTTACAGGAGTAAAGTCTTTGTGTTTGCTGCCAACATTGGTGGGCGAGGTCCTTCGATTGTCGCTGGCAGAAGCACCGATTTCCGGGATTGCAGATAGGAGCTGCCAGCTCGCTGGATGGGAATTTAAATTTGAAAGCTGGAATATCCTTAAATTTGGTTTCATGGTCAAAAACCATGTGAAGCGATCGGCATGCATCCGGATTGAACATTCGTAGGTGTGTCTCTTTGGTGATGAACGGGGGGAATAAGGAGCCATCTGACCCATTAATGCGGTTGCAGTAATGGTCCGAGCTATTTTTGTTCAATCTGGGCGAGTACCACCAGTTCAATTGTTTGAAACCATTCCACGACAGAATTTTCCCGAGCTCATTCGGATTTTTGTCACCCGTCAACACTACCCATTCGTCTTGGTAGGAGCCATTTTTCTAAGAAGACAAACAATCCAAATGTGCGGTTCTCTCCATCTTTGCTGGTGAAAGTTTCAAATAACTTTCAAATGCCAAATCCTTACAACATATAAAACTCGTGTCACGGTGTCCGTCCGTTTGTTATTACAACATACGTATTTAACCACCTTATTCGGACAGATATAGGATCTATATGTATATAGTTATCTATTCTACTGGTTACTGTTATAACCTAACTGAACGTCTGCGCATATACATACATAAGTACATGTGTATTTCATCTAATTGCTTTAAGCTGTTGTACTTACATTATTGTACATACCGAACTTCCCACCTTTTAAATCAGGTGGAACTTTGTCTTCGGGGATGAGGTTAAACGCCAGCTTTTGGATTTCCCAACCCTCAAAAAGCAAATTTTTCACTGGTACATCTGTTTTGATGATTTCCTCATCCGAGGCCATCAAGTCGACCAAGAGCTTTACTCCGTCCATGTTCTCGTCGCCGGCCGTAGCAAATCCTGCGTGAGCAATTGACTGGAATAATTGAAAAAAAAACGTCAACAATTGTGGTAGGAATGTACCATATAGTGGTTTTAGAGGCGGTTTACTTAACATTCTAGACGGAAATTTTTAACAAAAAATGTTTCCGAAGTCCCAGTTAATAAGCGCTTGTATTGTCAATGACATTCACATTTAACAAAATGGCGGTTGCTTACTGTAAAAATATGCTTATCATGTTGATAAGCAACGACCTGGTGGTATTATTACTTTGAATTTACTGGACTAAAACCTAAGAAAAATAATTGTGGTGCCTAAGCAAACATACTATGAACGGCGCATTTGGGACGTTGACGACGTCAGTGAGCTGTCCTTTGGACGCGTTTTCGTCAAAGAAGTAATAGACTTTTTCCTTGTATGTGGCCGTTATTTTATCGAGTGAAATGCTAACGTTTTTGTGGCGCGTTTGTCTGTTAGGCAAATAATAGAAAACGATAGAAATTTATAATGGTAAAAATAAATATAATTACTAAATAATATTGTTACGTTTTAACGATTCAAACGATTTAACCAAAATGTGTGATTTCCTTTATACTTGAATATGTAAGGCCCCAATTGTTTCACGGTCAGACGTTTGCCTTTGAGCAAGTTTTTTGGATTTGTGTAATTGTAGACGTAAATCTTTAAAAGTGTAGATGCTTCTGGATCTGTCCAAAGACGAAGGGTTTCCGGGTTAGTGAGCCTTGTTGCCTGCAAGATTAAAGAAATATTGTAAACCCACAAAAATGAAAAATATCCACACACTTTTTAAAAGTAAAAAGAAAGTCTTTGCGTACATCTTTGATTCTTTGCTCGACGACGTACGGCAGAATCACCCAACCAATTATGCTGGCAGCAATCACAATGGCACTTCCAAGAATCAACCCCAAAATGCTAAGGCTCTTTTGCTTCACCATTGTACTGAGCTACTGGACACCTGGTCCAGGTTAATTACTTTTTTCTCGTGAACATCAATTACAGCATAGTTAAGAGGTTAAGGTAGCCCCGTGCATCGTAGAAACTAGTTTTTAAATCTTATTAGTCTGCGCCGCCCAGTTTCCAGTTTTGATTGTCTCATGTGCTGAGTATGAACATGAACCTGGAATTTCTGGATATGTGGATCTGGAAGCTGAAATTGAAAGCAATTGTATACATGTACAAATAACAACGATTTGCTGAGAGTACATGCACTGCAAACCTACCCTTGCCCCTTAACATTCGTTCACGTTCATGTCATTCAGTTTAATCAGATTTCAGATTCAGATTTCAGATGCTTTGTGTGGTGTGAATATTTCTCGACTTTACTATTTACATACTCCATCCATGCCCGTAATGCGTAGAATAATACATATAATGTACATAATTAAATACATAAAAATAATATAATAATTAATAATGCACATAGCCGATTGTTGAATGTACAAATTACGAAATTACGATTACGATTTACGATAAGAACCAAAATCTTGAAACCGAGAATCGACTATTCTTCGGACGCGCAGTCCGATGTTCGATCCGGCGTCCAATTTATTTGGCGCGGACGTACACGTGCTGCTGCTGCCTAGTTAACTAGTTACTGCTAGTTAGTGTATGTAACACAATATTCCTATGCACGTAAACATCGGCTACCGACCACAATACAGTGCTAATTGTTAATGTCTGCGAAAGCGTGAATTTTCGGCATGAAAATATCATCTATGAAAGTCCCATTTTTTCCTCTTCATTATTAAGGGTTATGCATGTGAAATCTCCATTGATCTCATTTACCTAAACTGATTTAAACAAGGGGGACAATTTTTTAGCATTATTATTGTGTAAGCACGTTGCAGCCGTACTTAATTATATCCGAGAGATCGACCCATGCAGAGTTTCTAGATGAATATAATTGAAATTGAAGAAACTAAATTTTATTCAATAGTTCACTGACATTTAGCCATGTTTGACCGGGGCTAACACATTATGCCTTACATTGTGTTTAGATGCTTTTTTTTTCTTTTTACTTAAGTTACTGCATTAAATCATGATCCTGGCCAGACAATATGATTCATACGACCAAGTTATGCGTCATGCGTTCCCTTCAAGGAGTGTACAAACGTTTTATTATACATAGAATTACCTAGTTTTTTTGCCAACTGCCAACGTATGTGTGTAAATGAGGAGTGTAGATTCAAAACGGTGCAGGTACTTTAAAACATTCATGAAATAAATGCACCTACTTCAATGTAGCTTTTTTCCATACCTTTTGCAAATATCGCAGGTGAGTTGAAGGAAATATTTTAAAACAATCCCCACTTATTTTCACTATTAGAATACGCTATCGATATGAACGAAATACTTTTCCACCGCTCTTCAAAACTTTGTCAAAAAGCCGATTTGGTTATTGTATAGCGTTCATATTATGTCTAGAATTTTTAAAGCATAGCATTGATAAACTTCTGAAATTCATCGTATTTTTTCTTACGCAAGTGTTGAAATGATTCCTAAAAAAATGTATACACGACACTTTCTGGAAATGTACGACCAAGCAGGATATAAAAATCTCTGTTTTTTTGTATTTGTCAAATGACTTTCAACTTACATTCTTCGAATATAGTAATAGCACACAGCTTATCCATAAGAACAGATAAATGTACATAGGTATGTATGTATGCATATTTTGAAATCCGTGGGGTGAAATGTGAGAAAGAAACTCCCATCAAAATTTGATTGACCGTATAAGTCGCATTTTCTCACAAATGATTGAAGATATCCATTTTTGTTGAAATGGAATTTCTCCAGGAGAATGAGGGTACCGGTTTCCCTCCAGGACATAATGTACCTAAAAGGGAGAATGGTAACAAAAATCCTGAATATTGGATTACATGACAGTACATATGACATATGAGAATGACTATTGTTTCTGTCGTGTCCCTCACTTACACTTACAACTTCGTCCCTGCCCCCATAAATTAGCACATCAAAGGCAAAGAACACGGAGGCTGTTGCAACTGGAATAGGATTTTCTTTAGTAGGAAGAGACCACTTTACCTACGAAAAAGAACGGATTTAGATTATTTTTATGCAGATCATCATCGTGAAAAAGGGAGGACATCAGTCTTAATGGACGACAATCGCATTGCGAATCATTAATACATATGCACATTCACATCAATGCAAACCAAACAGCCTCTGTTTCTGGTAAATCACAGAAATTCTGCTGAATTATACCTCAAAGTAATATTTGTTTCTGTAGCATCCCTCAGCACAGTGAAGATACTGGACGTGAAAGTACCATTTGGAACACATCTTCCAACAACGAGTGACATATTCCTCGATCTTCTTCTCCGCTTTGATAATGGTGAACTCCCCATTTGTTGGCCAGAGTATATTGTGTGGATTAAGGATGATTCCTCTCAACGTAGCCGCTGTTTTCTCCAAATCCGTTGGTGTTGCCTAGTTTAACAGGGCCAATGGATGCGTTAAGAATTAAGAAACCTCACAGATTTCTGGAATTCTCGCTATAATATAGTGCAAATTCCAGGAACCTTCAATGTCCATGAATTTTCAACTCAAAATGGACGACTTTGATTTTTACCTGACACGCCACATCATTCCTATCCAAATCTTTGACGAACAAGTCCAAGTCCCTATATCCTATGGGTTTGGCCTGTTTAAAACAACAAAATTGATGAATGAACTAGCTTAAACATTTCAAAGTAAATTAATGATTTAAAAACAGTAAAATTACATCCGTCATGGCGTCCGCTTGAAGTTCCCAGTCGAAATCTTCTCCTCCTTCTCCTCGTCCCCCATCTGTGCCCATTGTATACGTTATACTATAAAAGTGAAAAAAGTTGTTCTGTAAAGGATATCAAAATAGAGACGTTACCAGAAAGGAATGCGTGAACATCTTCATGATTTAATGACAAATAATGAGACCTCTCACCGTCTCCCTTTTTTCTCCAGGGAGTATGTTCGCTCTGGGACATCATTGTCGCCATTTGTTAGGGGCCTCACCTGCAATTTCCACATTAAATATAGATATAAATGTGTACGCAAAATATCTTGAACCACAATTTGACTTTCTCTTATGTGCATCTGTACATGACCCCGGAAATAATATAAATCTTGTTGAACGCTTACAGAAATACTGGCATCCCGTGTCCGAGGTTCGGCAGATACTGGCTCTGCATGTGAGCCCCGAGAGCTGCGTCGCTCTTTGCTGGGGTCTACGTAAGCATTTCCGGCTTGGCTAAATCTCTCTGTGTGCCCAATTATGTTCGGGTCCGAAACCTGAACTCCCGCCTCCAAATCCGTTGGATTCGGTTGTGATAATCGAGTACTCATGATTGACGCCAAAGTATTCAGTCTTTGTTCCGACAATACAATTTTACGTGACGAACAACAATAGTTTTATATTAATCTTTAGAAATGTGGGCGGTACAGATTGTACAGTATAGTCATCGGTGGTGCTAGCGCAGCGGGCTTCTCGGAGCTATGACCTGAAAGAAAATAAAGAGCAAGATGGAACATACTGGGCAGGTATAAAGCAAAGAGAGATTAGGCTTGTAGCGAGTGATGCTAATTTTTATATTGTTGTGCTGAATTACTGGAGCCAGCCGGAAACACGTCGAGGTTATGACTGTGCTAATTTGTAGGAAATTATAAACATGTTTTAACTGCTCATTTGATATTCTTTCTTCGTCCGGGGTTTTCTGCGACGTTCGAATTTCGAAACCTTTCCAAGAAGGTTTGAGCGCGTTCTTAGTTTTATTTCTATTTGCAGTAGCTATTGGCATGGATTATTTTCAGTCTAAGTGACGGGGAAAATAGCGATTAAATGGAAGAATTCACCTTGAGTACCTTCGTGAAAGTAATACCATGCGTTTGTGAGGGAAAGCAATTTGTGCTTGTGTATACTGAAAAATCGGAGTTTTCGGGGAGTTCTCGTTAGGTGGTGGAGGCAGTTGTGAAAAGGTGGGAGTAGTTGCTCTAACGAGACAAATTCATAACCGGGTAGGGCAGCATAAATACGCATATGTATTATGTATGTAATGTACATGCATATGCCTAGACTAGGATGTGATAATGTGAATGTCGTGAAGAAATGCAGAGTTGTGTCGTTAAGTCAAAATATTTTTGCTTCCAGAAAAAAATATCAACTAGTAATGAAAGTTGCTTTTCTAAAATAATAAAAATCGACTCGGCAACTCAACACTCGGCATTCAAATAATTCCCGTTACGGAAACATTTTTTGGCAATGCCCTTCCTTCTTGTGGTTTCATTTAGGTTCCATGTGACACTGCGTGAATAAAAAAAGATTTTGGATTTGTGCTCACAATACCCCAAATCCTACTTCCATGGACTTTTACTGTGTAATCCTCCACATAGAGCTTTATTTAATATCAATATATGTCTCCTAAATGTCATCATTAGAGGTCCCAATACCAATACGGTATACTCAAGCACTATTTAATCCTACTTTTAAAGAATGTTACTTAAACAAACGACAATATGTTAATAACTTCGTAAAAATTACTGCAATTATTCCATTTCTTTTTAATCTTTAATATAATGATACTGTAAGTATACACATTAATTTTAGCCATATTATTGAATTATACTGATCTAACATGTAAAACTTGTATTTTGGAAATGTGATGTAAAGCCGAAAGCTCAAATACGCAGTTGTAAGGGCCTGGGCCGAGATGCAACTGGATAAATAAACCGTATTATTATTATTATTATTTATATGTCTCCTCCTAGGTAGCCTTAAAACTGAATTGTAAGTTAATATTGGATGCTAAGTTTCGGGATTATTGTGATTTGTGATACATTAATTCGTCATCACAGATATCTTAAATCACAATTGCTTGTCCAAGCGTTCGAGCATAACAAAGTTGTGTACTCGATGTTAATTTTGCGGATATCACCTCATGAATCGTGCTAAAATCCGCAATGACGACGGAATTGCCTTTAATGTTTCTAGTACTAGCACCGTTTTTGTCGAGGTTAAAGCACTGATGAGGCAAAAGGGGTATGAGGAAGTTTACAATAAATTCCCCTCTGGAATCAGGGAAACCACATGTTAGAATACGCCACGTTGAAGGCTCCATATGAGCCATTTCAGGCAGCACCTGCACACATCTCACGCACTTGATTTGGTCGAGGGGGTTGGAATTGGAAGTTGGAACAAGCATATGGCTCTGGCAATATGGCATTACATGGAGCCGATAATTCTCGTGCTTGTGTACACAATAATTAGTGGAGATCATTATCAAATAATTTTGTCTCGAAAATAATAACATTTTCCTGCTAGTACCCAAAATAAAAGCACGGAGGTTAAACTAGAATGTTAATGTAATAAGTTGAATCAGACGGAATAAAGGAGTGCAACGGTGCACCACTTTTGCATTGTGATGTTTAAGAGAAAATAATTTTTACAGAGCAAAGAGAAAATTCCGCAAGGGGAATATTGAAAAAAATATCCTGGGCTATAAAAGTAACAAATCATTAATAATTCTTGTGATTTTTCTTCTCTTGGCGAAATGCAAATGTTTTATATTGGGAAATTATTGCAATTCGAAAACTTGTATGTATGTACATAAGTACATAACATAGCCACATAGTATACAGTCTACTGTATAAATACACACACATGACAAGACCCATGGAATTGCAGCTCGGTTTTGACAACCGCCAGAGATGTTCAAAGTAATGACCGAGGAGGAAAAAACTGCACGTTCCCTTTTTAAAGGGTGTGATGGTGGGAGATTGAAGATCGCTGGAAAGGAAGCTTGAACTTGTTGAAAAGCCTTGGATTGAGCAGTCAGTCGGATAAAAGAGGGTCTAGATACCATTTGAGAGCATTTTGGCTCAAATCCTTTTCGATGAATGTAACAAAACGGTGGTGGAGAGAGCGAGAGAGAAAGGACTGGATCTGAGAATGACAGCTCGACCCACTTGAGAAAAGTATGTGAGTCTCTCTCTCTCTCTCTCTCTCTCTCTCTCGCTCTTTCACGCACTCCCCGCTCTTTTTAGTTTAATGGGAAAAACAAACATTTTTACAAGTCAGTGCACTTTAGTCACGTACATACATTAAAGGGAGAAATGATTTAGCTCCACAGATCTCCGGGACTCTCCGGGAGCGTACTTCACTCTGTTTTTCTGTTGATATTCTGTCCTCCTCCTTGTGAAAAGATGATTTACACTGGCAACAACCCCAGCTCTTGTGGAGTAGTAAAACCCGATGCCGGGCATTCGATTACTGACACCATTATATCCACATCCTAAGACTTGAGTGCAAAAACTTCCTCTTCCACTAATCGTTCTATGTAAATAAATACAAAAAAAAATCACTTTTCTCAGGGACTTCTCACTCTCTCACATCTATTGTTATTATATACTTTCACCATTTCTTTCCACGCCTTTTCCTCCTCCCTTCTCCAGCGTCTCTTCGTCTCTCTTTTTTCTCTTCCCTCGCTCTTTTCTTTTGTTTACATGTCTTCATCTACTCCTCTTTTCCTAAATCTGTCTCTCTCTCTCTCCTTTCTCTACTGTTTGACCCTCCTTTATTTCTCTGTCGACTATCTCTCTCTCATATGACTCTCCCTCCCGCTGTTGTGTCTTACGCTCTATGTTTATCTGTCCCTCTCACTGAAAATCTGTGTTTCTCTGTCAAAAACGGCTCCGTTCTCTGAAAATCTCCCTTTTGTCCTTCTGAAACGCTATCCTTAATTCCATCCTACTCAACCTTCCCCCTTTTGCATTCAATTCCTCGACTTTTACTGTGGTTTTTTATATTTCGATATCTTTTACTACCGTTTTTGATGGAGTCTCTCTTGGTCTTATTTTCTATCTCTCTTTATTCACCATGCAGACTTTCTACCGTTTTCTCGGTACATTTTTACCTTTTCCGCCTCTTCCTTTTTTCTTACTCCAACTTTTTATTGTTTATTGTATTCATTCTACCAGAAGTTCTTTATCTTCATTCCCCTTCAGTCTCTTGCCGTCTTTTTCGCCTCTTAACGTCATGTGTCCCGCTTCCACTTCTGAATTTCAAACATGTAAAGATTAGCGTGACAAGCCCACGTTTTCGGAAAACTTACGAATCATTTATGCAAGCAAAAAACTAGCCTATTTGACAAGACTTCTAGTTCCAGCAGCGAGGTTATGGGCGAAATTAAAGTATTACAGGCGTAACAACTGAAAAAGGGACTCAGGCACCCTGAAAGACCCACAGCTAAAAAATGGAGCATGTTAAAACCCCACACATTATTTTAAGTTTTCATTATAAACATTTGACTCTCAAGTTATACTGAATGATTATTATTTGACCATGAAGCCGGACCGAAGATGTTAATAATATGTTAATACTGCGCCTTAAGACCACATTAAGATGGAAATACATAGTCATCGCGTATAATTTAATCACGAATTAGGGACTGCATGTTTTACTTTGACTAATCCGATGCTGATCGAAGATGCAAGGAATTCGAATCTGATAACAAAAATTGAGAGGAATTCTGAATTTTGAGACTGTGAGACCGAAATCTATACATTTTATTATAATTTCGTCTGTCCTATCCACTGTAATTAGGGACTCCCGGCAAGGGCATCACTTCTACTTTCTACGTAATTAATCTCGTGCTACAACGTTAACCGTTATTATGCGAAACGGAGAACAATATTTTTTAAAATATTATTTTAAGATTGCCTATTCGAGCCAAATCACTCTGTCAGCCATATTTTTGGATGGACTCGCCACTAATGAAATTCATCTCATTAGTCAAATACAAAGTTTACAATTAACAATTACCCCACCTCCCATATATAAAAATACATAATAGCGTTTTCTGAAGGGATCATCTTAATTCCACACATTAAAATGCATATTTAATAATTGAATTGAAGTACACAGGATTTAATATGACGCTACATTGCATGGCTTACATTTCATATGAGTTAGGGCAAGCTAAAAGCATAATCGGAAATCGGATAAACTTCCTTTTATATCATTTTGTAACCATCTAAGTTAATTTGGGATACTTTAAACCCGTTTTTTACACAAAAATAAAGCATAAAAAGCACTAAGCACTAAAGTAAATTCGAAAAAAAGAGAATATTTCAAAAAAATTGGGATAATGATGGTATACGTTGCAACTTGCAACGTCTCTGAAATAGTTAAATCCTGTACAAGAAAAGGTAAAACATTACTGAAACGGTAATTTGTTGGTATTGAGCTCAAAATCATTTTTCAAAAAATGATTTCTTGAAATATAACAAATAGTTACCTAAATTGAAGGCATAAGAGACATTTTTTTTTTACTGGGGAAAAAATAATTCTGTGATAAAAAGTACAAACATCTTTGGAGCATAAAAGGCGCACACTTTTACAGCATAAAAAATGTACATTTTTACAGCATAAAAACATGCATTTTTACAGCATAAAAAATTTACATTTTTACAGCATAAAAAACATACATTTTTACACCATAAAAACACACATTTTTACACCATAAAAAGCACATTCAGTTTTTTCCGGCAAAAGCATAATTTTGTAGCAATAAAGAGCATACCTAAGTTGGCTTGCTCTTTATTCTACGTATTATTACCTTATTGTATTATTTGTTATCTTTATTGTATTTGTGTCAGGAAAGCTGAAAAAACGGGAAGGCTCCTGGCCCGGGTCTCCCTTAATTACATGTGGACGATGATGTGAGGAGGTGAAAATTGAGAGTGTAAAAAAAAGTTGCTTATGTATTACAGGGCCGTGTTGTGCGTGTGGAGAGGACGACAAAGTCGATGAGGACTGCCGGGGAGTTGAGTATTTGGATGAATAAAGGAAAGAGATAAGTGGTGGTGATGACAGGCCAAAGGGGGAATTACGGGGAAGTTAAAGACTTTGACAGTGTGAGCAAAGTCAATGCCTTCTCACTGGTTGGGACGAATGACAGAGGCGGAGGTGGGAAGGCGGGCTTCAGAGCTTCCCATTCGCCCTCCTCCAGCCCAATCCGCTCCGAGAGTCCAGAGAGAAACCTATGTGGAGAGGAGATTGAGAGAAAGGCCTTTTCCCCCTTTCCCTTTGTGTATACATGTGCCTTCATAAGTACACAAATGTCTATACACATTCACTTTTCACCCAAAAGGGGAAAAAAAGGAACGACGCGACCGACTTTTCATCTCTTCATCTTTTCCCGAGGAAAAGTCAGACTACATGCATTCTCAAGTTACTCCACACTTTCCCCACTTTCACATTCTTGCCCTCCCCGCAGTCATTATCACTCTCTCATTCCCTTCTTCACCGTCCTCAACAACTCAATAACTCATTTCCTCCCGATCTTTTTACACCTCTACAAGCCCCAAAGATATCCAGCCGGGTTTTCCCCCTATAAGTGCTCAAATAATCACATTGTTTTCTCTTCCTCTGGGACATTTCATGAGACTTTCACTCTGACACAGCGGTAAGGAAGCTTTTTTTTTTATTCATTCTATTTTGTATTTCAGATACACGAAAATTCAGATGCACGAAGTAAACACGAAAATTGTACGTTTCGTGGATTTTTTGGATCATACAGACATTAACTAGGAATTAGTAGGGACAATTCCCCTTTTATTCCCGACGAAACACGTTTTGTGTTTATAGGGTTTAATACTTTATTTGTGACATTCCTAGACATTTTTGGAATTTACAGCATGCTGTACAAATCTATCGAAAAAGGAGGAGGAACAACGGGAATTTTAAAGTCTAGAATGTTTTCAAGGTAGACATAGACACTCTATTCTAGGTATTAGGAAAAAATGGCATAATAAATTGTGCCATGCTTGTAAGGCGCAACGGTGCATTTCCAGTAGGTTTGTTATTAATTTTGATGCATGGCAATATAATAATTAAAATATTTTCAAGCCGCCAATGGCACTTTATTACTAGAACCCTTTTATTTTAAAAATTCAGACGGATTTAATTATACATATCGGAGAAGTTGGCAATACTAACTGCTCACGTGCTTCTCCTAGTACGACCTTCGGAGGAATATCGTAACGTGTTGTGCCGTTGTACGCCGTAATCGTAACATTGTCTGTAGTAAAAATGACTTTTCCATGCAACCGAGTGAATAAAGGATAATCATTATCATATCTTAAATTCCAATTCAATGGCATCGTGTCGACACAGACCATGAGTTAATGGATTTAAGGAGTTCTTTCTTTCATTTTCAAAGACTATTAGGGGGAAATAAATTCATTGGCAATTCCTACACGAATGCATCTAGAGTTTAAGGCTTTTGCGAAGCAAAAGTTTGTCTTGGATTCATTTGTAATTTATTAGCCATTTATTTGTAATTAGTTAAGATAATGTGAGTGTCCTAGAAGCAGTATTTTTCTGTTTTTTGAAAAACCATGCATAAGCTAATCATGAGTTTAAACACTGAGTGTAAGTTCAGTATAAAGTTGAGGCGAGATCTTTTCTAGTGGCAACATTACCAAAATTATTTGGTAATATTTTCGGTTTGAAATACCAACTCCAATAGGATAGACAGTTATAAAATAGTAATTAGTAATTGGAGGTAGTGTCATGTGAATAAATACGAAACGTCTAAGGATAATATATATTTTCAAGGATTTTCAAGGGTCTTTTCAAGGGGACACCTTTGGTATTCTTTTGACTTAAATTCCTGGGAAATAATGACAAGAATGCGTAAATATTTATGTGGTCAATATTTTCCCACATATTATTGTCTGTTGGATAAGCCGTTGGTTTGGTATGCGTATATGAATGTTTATAATAAGAGAAATGTAGTCTAGGGACGACACAGTAATGTTAATCGCGAGACATGTTCCTTGGCGTCAACCAAAGGTTGTAATTTCCTGGAAGGCTTCTACGCGTGCAATAATTTATTATTGGTGTTAATCCAACATCGTTGAAATATACGTACGATATATGTATAGATATGTACATATATGCAAAAAAAAGAAGAAGATTATACTGGAATGAACATTATTTTTCCTGGATTCCTGGAATACTTTTGTAATTGCAAAATTATTAATTTTCTACTTTTTGTTAATTATTATTAGTGTTATTATCTTAATAAGATTCCTCGTACTTAGTTGAGTTTTTGTACACATTACTGAAGGAGTGTCATTTCAGTAATTACACCCGCTTTGTGTGAACTGCTGCCAGCTTTTCCTTGTTATTCCCTCGTGGACATAGTCAAAGCTGGTGTGGCTGGACACGAAGCTGGTACCTTCTATACAGGTGTATTATCTGCTATGCTTATATCCGCATGTATATACTATCAGCATGCATGCAAAATGTGTCGTCTACTTGAGTAATTACGAAATGCTATCAGATATTTCATAAAATGAACTGCTCAAGCTGAAGTGCTTAAGGCCTCAAGGTCCCAATGCAATTTTGGTTTGAAGAGAAATTATTGTACAATTTAATTCCCTGGAGATAAATACATTTACTCACTGATGCTTTGGAGAAAATTATATACCGGAATTTATAGGAAATATGAGTATTCCTCACATGCTTATTTGTTACTTATCTTTTTTTTATATAATTACCAATCACGCTGCGTCAAAACCCTCGCAAAGATTATATTTGTTTTTCTCCTTCGCCATTCCATATAGGCGATATACCAGAAAAACATTAGATATGTAACTATACATACTATAAAAACGCTTGCGAATTTCTTTTGGCGTTAATGATGGAGAAAAAACTTTGGGAGAATTAATGTATGTACATATGTAATAGCTCCGCAATCATATTTTGTGTAATCATTTTGGTAAAACTGGAAGATATTATTCTTTTATACGTATTTATTGGTCTTACTGTGATAATTATCTCCGTACCCTCGCTCTTCATTAGCTTCAGCCCTCTCCTTTGATTTGGACCACTGATGACTGAGCTGCTCTCATTAAGTAGAGCAACAATTCTTGTTCTATTTTAGTAATAATTTCACCCCAAGTGTGCTCAAATATGCAAAGGACATTCTTTTGAATGGCTAAATATTTTTTGGGGTAAAATGCTCCTTCGTTCCTTAAACGTATGTAATTATCCAAGGAGTCTATAGATAAATTAATTGTGTCTCATTGTCATCCAAAGACATTTTTTGGAAGTTCATTTGATTTGGCGGATGTAAAAAAAAAGGATTATGGTCTTGCCTCAGAGATTTGAGGTGCGTTCGAATATTTGCTGGAAATTATTTTTAATTCCAGTCTTATTGTCATGATATTTACAATCAAAATAACACATTCATATCTGGAAAATGGACAAAGGGGTCGGGAAGATCTCACCTGTAAAATAAACTCACATTTCCCTGTCTTAACATGTGTGAACAGGTTGAAAAAATCACACTCATTCAGCACGGGGAAAAAATAGGGAGACAAAAAAAAAAGATCTCAAAACCCATGAATCACGTTAACAAAAGAGGGGGAATTGGCGGCGGAAGTGATTGAATGATTAGCTCCTGATTCACTTGTTAAGGGCACGTAGGGGGTCTAAATAAACCAGAAGGTTACCACTACATGTGTGTCTGACATGAATGGCAGGTTAGAGTGCAGGTGACGCACTTTGTCTTTTAATTGTGAAGTAATAGAAGTATAAATCGGGGAAGCGTGTCCAATTCTTCCAGGCTATGCTATTCTTTGTAAAAAAGAAAAAAAACTTATGCGTGTAGAGTTTGACACCATCAAGCCTGACTCTTCTCTTGAGGACCTATATAGTACATGGAGGGACAAGGTGTTGCTTTTTTCAAAACTGAGAGGGGAAAATGTCAGATTGTTCAAAAAAAAATCTGACAAATTCTTACCTGGGGACTCACTGTTTTCATGAACTCTGTAATAATGTCAGATGTGTATATATCTATATACATGGGTACATATATACAGGTTGGACTTATCACGAAAGGCTAACATATGTGCTGGGTTAGGGATGGGGGAGCAACATAGGATAAAACTCCCCATGCGTATAAGAGTTAGCATTCTCAATGAGGGAGTGGGAGTGAAATGAGCAGGTGAGACTTTTCTTTCTGAGGACACGCAGGCAATTGAATTGTCTATAACAGCAAGTGGAAAAAGCGTGAAGCCACAAGGATCCTCCCCAATTTCCCCTTTAAATTACACATAAGGAGGGGAACCGTAGCGTGAGGGGATTGCGTAAGGGGGAAATGAGCGAGAAAGAGAGATAGAGACTGAGCCAGGAACAGATAATGGGAGAGACAGGAAGGGGAAAGGCAGGGAGAAATAGAGAGAAAAGGTAGGGAGAAAGAGAGAGAGAGGAAGGTCAGAGAGAAAGAGAGAGAAAAAGCAGGCAGAAAGAGAGAGAGAGAGGAAAGGCAGGGAGACAGAGCGAAAAAGTAGGGAGACGGAGAGAGAGAGAGAAAAGGCAGGGAGAAAGAGAGCAAAAAAGCAGGCAGCAAGAGAGAAACAGGGAGGGAGAAAGAGAGAGAAAAGGCAGAGAGAAAGAAAAGAAAAAAGGCAGAGAGAAAGAGAGAGAAAAAAGGCAGAGAGAAAAAGCAGAGAAAGAGAAAAAAGCAGAGAGAGAGAAACGGAAAAGAGGAAGAGAGAGAAAAACGGCAGAGAGAGAGAGAAAAAAAAAAAGGCATGGAGAGAGAAACGGCAGAGAGAAAGAGAGAGAAAAAAGCAGAGAGAAGGAGAGAGAGAGAAAATGCAGAGAGAAAGAGAGACAAGGCAAAGAGAGAGAAAATGCAAAGAGAAAGAGAGACAAGGCAAAGAGAGAGAAAATGCAGAGAGAAAGAGAGACAAGGCAAAGAGAGAGAAAATGCAGAGAGAAAGAGAGACAAGGCAAAGAGAGAGAAAAGGCAGAGAGAAAGAGAGAAAAGGCAGAGAGAAAGGCGAAAAGGAAGAGAGCGATTTGGCTAAGTGGATGAGAGGGAGGAACTGAAACCAGAAAAAGGGAAGGGAAGAGAGAGAGAGAGAGAGAGAGAAGAGAGGGAGAGAAAGGACAACAGCTGATGCACACTTGCTACCAACTCTCATTCCTCGCACGAGACACACAAACACTGACATGACATTTGTTATACCCTAATTATATGCAAACACTGCATCTGATTTTTTCTTTCACTTTTTTTTTAAAATCCCGTCAGATTCCTGCTTCGTACATTCAATATATGCGTAATGCGTAAACATCTTCAAAAAAAAATCCTTCCACGAAGAATGGGAGCTTCGGAGTCTTTCTCCTCAATATTGTCTCCTTGGATTTTTAATGAACGGTGACAACGCATTTTGATTTTTCAGACTGGAATACCCACAGAAAGGGTTGAGTACGGGCAGAAAGCGCAAGAGAGATGTGCTTAAATGTAATATTAAAATTGTATAAATTATGGAAATGAGAGCCCTCATCAAAAAACCATTATTGTTGTTCGACGGCTTGCTTTTTTTAACCTTTTTTTTTTTTTTTTTACAAAGGATAGATAGATACCTTGGAGTGGGTTGTGTTGTCCTTGTGTAGTGAGAAATTCAGCCACCATTCAAGCGTGCTAATTTAATGGGAAATTGATTCCGGGGAATCAATTTCCAATCCTTTCCCTGGCATCACCGCCCATGTTGCAGCTCCTTTTCATCGGCATTTTTTATATGTGTAGAGGCATAGCCAAAAAGAAAGGACAATCTCAAGTTTTGACTCTTTAGCAGAATTTACAGTTTCAGAAATAACAGCTTGGAGAGGTTTGAACAGCCTGTGCTGCACTTTGGACAAACTGGAAGGAGGGTGAAAGGAAAAGTTGATACGCACGCAAGACCTTGCCGCATAATAATGTTGATGCAAAGACTATAGTATTTTTTTTACGCTTTGTTTAAATAATAATGAGAGGGGAGAAACCAGAAATTGGAAAAGTTTAGTTTCTTGTCCCTCTCTAACCAGATTAGTTTAGAAACAAAGCCACAAGAGATTAGGGGATAATTGCAAGGATGTTATACCGATGAATCACTGCGGTTTCCGAGGAGAAATTACCCACGAAAATACTACATAAAAGCTCCCAGAGTGGGCAAAGTATAAAAAAAAATGTTTTTCCTGTGCATTTTAGGGGCAAAGTGAGCTACAGTACAAAACATAGAAAGAATTGTATGATAAATTGGATTAAACACATTTTTTAAATGAACTTTTTCTCACAGCATTGCACAATTAGCTTTCATTTGTTTTGTTTTTGTTCATAACTTCATGTCTTTGATTGCACCGCAAGGTCTACGTTGGTGCAGATATTTCTTAAAAAAGCATGAACTAGCGTTTCCCCTAAAATGAATTAGCCCTTATTCCAATTTTTGTCCTCTAAAATTTACGTATCGACTTAACCCATTTGTGTTGATAATCCGGAAGGTCACAGTTATCAAATAAATAGTCTTGCTTGACGAATTTTTCAGAAAATTCTTCCACCAAAAAAACTTCCGGGTTTTATGGGTATCCTTGGTAAAGCCCAGATTTGAGTTATACGGCTGTCACATATCCCGAATAATTTCGCATACGAGCCTCGTCCCACATTTACGAAGCTTTTTTCTCTACTCATTTCTTCTCTGAGGGATAATTACATTACGGTTAAAGCATTGGAAAAAAAGGGGACGTCTTTTAGTAGCATACAGAAATATAGAGCATGTACATACAGTCGGACACCTACATCGTGGGCCACCTGTCCCAAACATGATATAAAGAAAAGAGGAGCCGTGTTAATGACACTTCGTCGTCCTCTGCTGTCTGGCATCTACTAATGTAATGTGAGTACTGTTGATCCTCATTATGAATGTCCTCCTCGCACCTCTGACTGTCCCGGGACGGCAATATAAAGACTTCTAATGCAATTTTTTATGACCATTCAGGTAGAGTAGGGACACAGGTAATTACACTTATGCCTTTCTCGTCACCTACAGCTTCATCGGGAGCCATCGTAAATGTCAATATGCAAAAAAAAAACAAAAAACAAAAGCAAACCCTCCGTTTGTTTATAATAAATAATAATATACTTTTCACAGCGTAGTATTGAAGGTTTGTCGGAAAGGCTTGACTAAAAGTTGCTTGAGGCTACAATCACTCTGATTCCTCTGGTGTTTTACACGTTTTATTCTTCGCAGTAATAAATCCCTTTTTGTCGTGGATTTAACATGGGCTATTTTTTGAACGTCGTTTTTTGAACATCGTTTTTTAACATTGTTTTTTTAACATTGGTCATTTTGAACATGCCACACTGGTTCTCATTACAGATTCAGTTGGATGGAAGTGATGAAAATGGAAAAATCCGATGTTCCATCGGGAAGGGCGGAAGTACTGTGTCGAGTGTGTGGGGACAAGGCATCCGGGAAGCATTACGGAGTCTCTTCTTGCGATGGTTGCCGGGGTTTTTTCAAAAGATCCATCCGAAGGTATTCCCTTGTTTTTACTCTGTTAATGACGGACAATTTTGTGCTGTTATTGTACGAGTCTTAATGTCTTTAATGTCCTTAACAAGTTCTTACATGTCATATTTGGTAACTTTTCTTATTCCAGGAATCTGGACTACGTGTGCAAGGAGTCCAACTCATGCATTGTGGATGTGACGAGACGAAATCAGTGTCAAGCATGCAGATTCCGAAAATGTCTTCAAGTGAACATGAAGCGAGATGGTAAAGTTCTTGTGTAACTTCCTAGTTATTTACTTGTATTTATTCCTTTGTCATTTCGCACGCCTTCTCCGTCCATCTTTTTTGGAGCATTTAATGGGCCGTCCCATTGTCTACACTCAATCCACGCGTCATAATAATAATTACTGTATACATGTTCCGTCCTCTACCACCGTGACATTGACTTTCCCCAAGAGAAAGGTCTCCTCTCCTTATAACGATGTCTCCGATTTCGGATGATGGCTTCTATAGAAAACATTCACCAGTCTGGGCCCTCCTTCCCCCTTAAAAGCCTCTCCACTCCCATAAGTCAAGTGAGCCATGTTGTGAGGACCAGCTTGGAATATTGCTATGATTTTGTCATAATTCCACACACGCATTGTCAGTTGTCCAGAAAAATCTTTGCATCTCATCATGTGACTACTTTGCCTATACTATAGACTATTCCCTGTATGTATGACCGTGTATAATACCCGCTTCTATCTGCCCTCATGCCAGTAGTTGTAATGATATTTTTTTTTTTTACGAAACTCCACGTTGGTTTCTTGGTCGAAACTTGAAGTGCCCCTATACATTTACGTGAATGTCCCGAGTGTCCCGTGTTTTGACCAGAAAATGGTGCCTAGTGCACCACCACAGATATGTAATCAGACCTATGTACATGCACATGTATATGTGTGTACATGTCTTATTATCTCCATACTCCTGTCCTTCCCTCCTATAAACACACCTGGGGAGCTCCGAATTTTTTGACATGATTAAAATTAAATACTATTGTGAGACATGGATGGCCCTCACGGCGCTTTATAACATGAGCGGGACATTAAATGTGTACATATCCCCGTTTTTAAAACGTCGATTTTGACACGGGTAAAAAAAAAAAACGTCTGTCCTCAAAGTCCCAGAGCCCATCGGGGAGACTCCTTCACATGTCCATATGTAATCCCATAGAATGGGAAGGCCAAAGGAAATATCCATATATATTTGCGGGGGGCGGAAGGGATAGTTGAAGAGATAGGGGAAATGTAAGAAAATATCGTGTAGACGACAGGATAGGAGAAGAATAGAAAGACGACAGTTGGACTGTCCATCGCGACCAGGAAAGTAGGGGCCAGTCGTCCAGAGGAGTTAAAGGGGGAGAGGAAAAGCCAAGGAAAAAAAAGGCTTTTGCCTTTTGGGATATAGATAATTGCAAAGTGTTTATCGCCCCAGCAATTTATATGTCATACTGCACTTGGAGCTCAACTCCAAGCCCATGAGAGTCTCGGGAGAAAATGGGGAAATCATTGGTCTATAGACGGACGACTCACGTTTAAATACTCACGATTACTAGACAAGCACGATGTCATTCCGGGTACAGTTTAATAGCTCATTATGACTTCACCCCACCGCGCATTCCCTTCCCTCCGCCTAGTCTGCCTCCCTCCATTTACATTTTGGAGAAATTAGAGTATAGCTTCAAACGACAAGGAAATGTTATTTTCTCTTCTTCTAGTTGTATAGTATTCCTCCAAGAAAATGTTACTTTCTCTTCTCTTTATGTATTCCTCCAAGAAAATGTTACTTTCTTTTCTCTTTATATATTCCGCCAGGAAAGTGAAATTTTGGTTCTATCCGTAAAGGAAAATGTTTTGAAGGGAATGGAAAAAATGAGGATTTGAGGCCAAAGAAAACATGGTAATTGTACAGTCACAGGTCAAGAGAATCATCATCTTTATATTGCACTAAATCTTTTCTAAATCTTATATAAACAAAGGCGTATACACACGGGGGATTAATAATAATTTTCACATTTTATAGTGCTTTGACTTGGCTCCTGTCCTGTCCGAACTATTAGGAGTCGTCATAAAATTTACGGGGATTTATGAGTTATATGTGTGTGGTTACGTTCATTGCGATAAAGGAGTAAAAGTGTAAAAAAAAAAGAAGTTGATGGTGGTGGGAAGGAAGCATCTGCTCGTTACTGGGGCTATGAATTATTGGACAGTATTTTATGAGGGATGGAGTCATCAAAAAGTCATGAAGTTTTCCCTGCCTGTGTTGCATGCGTGAATGGACACACCGATTCCATTCTCCAGACTTTCTCTCTCTCTCTCTCTCTCCCTCCCTATTTCTCCCTTGAAGCACAATCATCCTGCCCACATCACCACCGCAAACTCTCTCTCTTGACTAATCTACAAATAAGAGGGAACATTAAGTGTATTCACCGCGTATAATTATATACACGGGGGGACACCAAATGCCCGCTTCTTCCCAAGGCTTAAGACTTGCTAGAAGGCATTGTGTAATTTCATCCGGGAAACGCCCGCCTTTCCCTACCATTCACTTCCTTGTGAGTAAAGGCCTTTTTAAATAGACGGATACCTTTGAAAGTCCACCGTATTGTGGACTTCTCTTGGTTGCCACACAAGGGGGGAAAAACCACTCCCGGTTTTTAGTGCATATCCATGAATGTAAAAGAGCATATCGGAGAGCAATAGATGTTTTTACCTTTCGTAGGATGAGACCTTGGGAGATTTTTATGCATGTCAGAGACGAGAGAGAAATAGAGAGAGAGAGAGAGAGAGAAAGAGAGAATCACTTCATCCTCACTCAGTGGCATGTACAAAGGTCGGCTATGACTGTTTTGATGTGAACACCTGCTTGGGTACAGAATACATATGATGGTTTCTGTGTGTATACACTCACATAAATATATGAGAGTGTACTCCAAAAGGGACATTGCGTGTGACTTATGCACGCTGAATTAAGAGGAGTCAGTGTGAGCGTGCTTAATGACACTTATGTATGTTGATGTGTAATCAATCAATAGCAAGTGAGAGAGACATGTAGGCGAGAGAAGAGTAAAGAAAAGCAGCAAGAGAGAGAGAGAGAGAGAGAGAAAGGACAGGGAAAAGCGTAAGCAGAGAGAAAAATACAGAGACAAGCAGAAAGAGAGAGAAATGTGAAGAGTATAGGGCAGCGAGAGAATGAGAGAGACAGAGAGAAAGAGAAATATAGAAAGAGAGAGAAAGAGAAATATAGAAAGAGAGAGAGAGAGAGAGCGAAAGAGAGATTGGCCGAGTGGTCTCGAAAACAACACAAGAATGTTATATATGTGCATAAATGTGTACATAGCACCCTTTCCATGATAAAATAGTGTTTGTGTGCATAGGCATGAGTTTTACTCCTGCCAATAGGCCTTTATGATGTGCGGTGGGAAGAAACTTTCATCCGCTCAAGTCACGGCGAAAGGTTGAAATGATGAGTGAGGTGATGCCTTTGTGTAAACAGTCCACGACCAGCTGTAGGAATTCCATGCTAAAGTATAGATAGCATATACGCATGTACAATATGTACATACATATGTACTATTTTCTCGTCATTCGTCTAACTTTTCAGAAGAAACTTCAAAGTATAGTAGTTCCTTGACATTTTCCTATGTTGTCGTATAACACGTACATATGTGCATGGGCACTGCACACATTCACCTAATACCCCCACTCAATTCCATGGAATGGTTCCCAAATATTTTATTACGGCCTTTACACAGACTTACACGAATGGGAAGTTAATTAGTGGATTCCTCTGGTTAATTTCCTGGGAAAGGCATTGTATCTGTTAGCGGGGGAAG
Source organism: Disparrhopalites patrizii (assembly GCA_034698585.1). NCBI lineage: Eukaryota > Metazoa > Arthropoda > Collembola > Symphypleona > Sminthuridae > Disparrhopalites > Disparrhopalites patrizii. Next base: position 83,664 of record JAQGBT010000031.1, read on the forward strand.
TTTGATGATTTTAGTGAGATATACATGGAATGAAAGTCACCAGACTTTTAGACGCTGACACAGCCATCATCTGACATGACATCCTTTTGGCAGAGGACAAGAGAAAAGAAACATCGGATGCTAGACTTTATGAGAAGGGAGGAGTATTCTACATAATGGTTTTTTTTTTTGCATCCCAAAATAAGGGAGACAGGATGAATAGCGGTGGCAGTGAAAGAAGTGAAAGAAGGCTCTTTTTCGGATTGTTTGCATGTTGGTTTTTAACAGGGATTCCATGCATATGTCGATTTGCGCCACTCCATGAATAAAAGTTAAAGTAGTCACTTGAAGGATACTCATATATGTATACTTCAGAGGAGGAAACATTGAGTGGATGAAAGTATATAATATGAGCGTGGGTACATATTGTGTATATGTATATATTCGAGTCTCCACCATATACTGTGCTATAGGTAATTGGAAGGAAGGAGTGCGGCGTAATGGATGGGAAAAGCACCGTCTGCTAACGACAGTCTTTAGCACTTCTTGTGGTCTTGTGCACACACATCCATACACTTGACGATGACACACTCGTGAGCAAACATTCAAAGGAAAGTGTGTGGGCTTTGAACAGTCTCATACAATAGTCCTCCCTTTTCCCATTTTATTGAGACGAGCATGAGCAAAGGGAGAGGGAGAAAGAGCATGAGAGCAAAAGAGAGAAAGAACATGGGGGCAAGAGAGAAAGGAGAAAGCAACAGAGAGAGAGAGAGGAAGAGCCAGAGAGTGGGACATGGGAAAAAACACGAGAACGAGGCTGGGAGAGAGGGACAATGAGGAAAAGGAGAGCGAGACACAGACAAATAAATAAGTGGTACAGAGGCAAGCGGCACGGGACGAGAGCAATGCTGAGAGAACAGAGATTGAGAATGATATTCAACCGACAGTGGCAGAGATGGAGAAAGAAAGAGAGCGAGAAACACAATACAAACAAGGAAGAGGCTGAGAAAGACGAACAGAGACGAAACGAGAGAGAAAGAAACACAAAACGAGAGACGAAATGAGAGAGGAAGAGAAAATCAAAGACGAAATGAGAGAGAGAAAGAGAAAACAAGAGAAACGAAATGACAGAGAGAGAGAAAGAGAAACTCAGAGACAAAATGAGAGAGAAAGGAACACAAAACGAGAGACGAAATGAGAGAGGAAGAGAAAATCAAAGGCAAAATGAGAAAGAGAAAATCAAAGGCGAAATGAGAGAAAGAGAAAACAAGAGATACGAAATGACAGAGAGACAAAGAGAAAACCAGAGCCAAAATGAGAGAGAGAAAGAGAAACCCAAAGGCGAAATGAGGGAGAAAGAAAGACAAAACGAGAGACGAAATGAGAGAGAAAGAGAAAACAAGAGACACGAAATGACACAGAGACAAAGAGAAAACAAAGCACGAAATGACGGAGAACGAAAAAAAGAAAACCCAAGAGAGAAAGAGTAAACCAGAGGCAAAATGAGAGAAAAAGAACGAGAAAACGAGAGAGGCAAAATGAGAGATAAGCAAAATAAGAAATATAAAAGAACAGAGATGAAATGAGAGAGAGATAGACCGAATATAGGACAAAAAAACGAGATGAGGAGAAAAGAAAAGGGGTGAAATGAGAGAGAAAACTGGAAATGGAGAGACGAAAGGATAAAGACAACAAGTGAGACGACATGAGAGACAGCGACACAGAGAGAAGAAATGAGGAAGAATGAGAGAATACTAAAGAGAAAAATGTCGTAGAGCTGAAGAGCGACAGTGAGAGAGAGAATGAGAAACAGCAACAAAGAAAGAGAGAGAGAGAGTCAACTCAAAAGGAAAACGTTTTCATCCGTATTGTATTTCTTCCAAGCAAATTTTCCCACGCATAATATGTAATGGATGTTACGAAGAAAGGAGTAATAGCGCCGAAATAATGTGTAAAGAGAAATTAATCAAAGCTGATGAAAAAACTGGCTTTTTTGTTGAAAATGGAGCTCTCCCTTGTCACACCCGGGACAAATTGAGTAGGCCCATACAATGGAGAATGTTCGACTGGTGTCAATTTTCTTGGCAAATTTATTATTATTTTTGTCCATTGTGTTCCCCACTATTGTAATGAGCACTATTGTAAAATCGGTCATTAATGATTCCTACGCGTACACACATATGTATGGGCACGATGATGGATTATATTATGACTGCTTATTGTGAGTCTACAGCGCAAATATGACACTAAAAGGTGGGTGACTTCTTTGATTACAGCAGTACAACATGAGCGAGCACCTCGATCTACATCTAACAGCACGAAACCCAAATACTTGCCCTGCTACCCGTATTACTTCCCATTTAAACCCACATTTTACAGCTCCCCCTTTTTTAATCCCGGAATGCTCTCATCGTCCGCCGCCGCAGCGGCTGCGGCGGCCGCAGCCAGTCGGATGCCATTTGAAATGTCAAAATTTGACCTCACCCCCTCCACAGCCCCTTCCATCCCCGTCCATCCGTCCCCTTCCCCGGGGGAAATGGTTCGAAATAGCCGGGGAATTGTTCATCCGGGCAATGGCGCTATTACGGTGGAGCCCATTGGGAATACCAATCTACCCGTGTTGCATTCACCTCCAAGTAATAGTAGCAGTGGTAGTAGTAGCCACACTAATTCCTGTCTCAATGAGCGGGTCAGGAACGGTGTCAGCCTCAGCTCTTCCATTCATAATTCCCTGACGACGACCACGAACAGCGCCTCCGCCGTCAATACAGCCACTTCCAGTCCCATCTCCGACTCCACGGGAGTCAAAGAGGATGAAGTCAGTTCTTCCGGGGTAGAATTGCAGCAGGCCCATGGGTTCAAGCTGGACCTCAACCTCCTCACATTAAATAATGAGAGTATTTACGAGTCAGCGGCCAAACTCTTGTTTCTGTCGGTCAAGTGGGCGCGGAGCGTTCCTTCATTTCTTCATGTAAGGATTTCTTAGCTTTTATGGGGTGGCAACCATCCGATTTGATCCAACATTTTTAGTTCGATTCCTTTCAAAGCCCGAATCGGATCGAAATTCGCAATTCGATCCAATTCATGATGCAAAAGATTCGATTCGGTTCGATTCAAGCTCATGGATTGAATCGAATCATGATTCAAACGATCCAAAAAATATGTTATTGTGACACATTTTTTCACTTTTTGCAAATTTTAAGCATATAGAAGTCTAATATTTTGCCACTCAAATAAATGCAAGTAACCGTGATATAATATTTACCGTTGATTTAAATTTGCTGCAATATTTTGATGGTTATTTCTCTGATTCGGAAGAATATCCAAAAATGTGTTAAATCATGGATCGAATGAATGGCATTTCAGTTAAATTTTATGATCCAATTTACGACTTGAATCGAATTATTTTATTCGATGCACGGTGTCGAATCGAATAAAATTTTCAAGTATTTGAATTGTATCGAATTGAATCAAAAAATCCAATTTATAACCGAATCGTTGCCACCCCTAATTGCACTATTATTCCATGGGATTTTGTCTTTCGGAAAGCAATCTCATTTTTGGACTTTGGAGGTTAACTTTTCCCTATATTAAACATTATATCTATTTATCCATGTCATCACAGCTTCCGTTTGTGGACCAGTCACAGTTGCTGGAAGAAGCATGGCCGGAGTTATTTATCTTGAGTGCAGCTCAATGGTCCTTGCCGATTGACGAAGGATTACTTTGTAAGGAGATGCCTTGTGGTTTTTATCTCCATCCCTAAATTGTAAAAGTATTCTACTTCTAATCTGGAACATTTTTGTTTTGAAAATGACAGTAACTGGGTCTGTAGTCCCAAACTCAAGGCAAGAAACTCTGATGGTGGAGTTACGTTTCCTACGAGATGCATTAGCAAGGATTGCCGCCATCCGCCCCGATCACACGGAGCTGGCTTGTCTCAAAGCACTTGTTTTATTTAAACCAGGTAATAAAATGAATTAGATTACGATCAAAACTTATAAGAAAAGGTGTACGTTTAAGTAACAAATTCAAGTACAAGAGATTGTGACTAAAGAATGGGAAAGTGTGCAAGTTGAATGGTTTTTGAAATATTTAGAAACTCAAAATCTGCGAGAACCCCTGCAAGTAGAAATTCTTCAGGATCAGACTCATCTCATGCTACAAGAATATTGTGTGACGAAGCAACCCCCAAATAAAATTCGGTTTGGCAAGCTCCTCCTAATTCTGCCCAGTATACGGCGCATCTCCGGGAAAACTCTGGAAGAATTATTTTTTAAGCAGACGGTGGGCGACGTTCCTATCGAGCGATTACTTTGCGATATGTTCAAGGCGAATTAGTGTCAATGAAAAGATGAAGTTGTACGAATTGCAACTACTACATAATTTACTAATTTAATTCACTTGCTTTTGCTCCTTGGTAAAAGCATGTGTTTTGTAACAGTGATTTTCACAGTTCAGGATTTATGCTTTCCCCCTTTTTTTTTAGGGGGAGGCAGGAAGAAATTATTTCATTCATTTTTGCTCACAATTGCGAATGAATATCAAATCCTTGAAGATGAAGATTCCGTATGCAATAGTTTTGAATAGCTTTCAAAAATGTAAAAAAAAAACATTATTCCTCCTTCATTTAGGGGGTAACATTTTGAAGACACCAAAAACCTTTAATTAGTATAGCAACATATTAATATAGTCATTATTTCACGCACGTTTTGTGATTTTGTGATCACTCCGGTACATGCCAGTTCTAGTCCTCATTGTGTTCTTTAACCGTTTATAAATACGTACAACGGCCAACTTGTGCTGTCTTTTTTTTGAGTTAGTAAAAATTAAGTACAAAAACAATATGCTACAAGGACATTTATAAAAATAAAATAAAATTATTATCCATATATGGATTCTTCTCATAAATTAAAATAGCTTTTGAAATCTAAATATGGACGTCTTGCAACTCTTGTAGAATTTCCCACATTTTTTTCGTCTCCCCAATTCCTCAGCATCCAAGAATTCCAGAAGGTACTTACTTTTGGCTATGGGAGACTTGCTTACACTGCCGTCAAATGATATGTTGAGAGATACAAAAATAACGAAAAACTACACTATTTATATTTTTTGTGCTATTTTATATTGAAGGAAAATTTATATTACCTAAATATAAGGAGGAAAATTTCTCCCAGCAATCCATAGTCGCCTAGAGAATCCTCATGAATTTCACAAATTGCCCTCTGCAAGCAGGATTTCCCCGAGATGCCCACGGATTCCAGGGTGTCTAAAAGGTAGGGAATGAGAGCGGCTCTCTCGCCCCAAGGATGAAATAAATGATAGTCACTGGAATTGCTGGTATTTCTTTCACCATCTCCTTTCAGTGACCTTCCAGGCCTGGACAAGGTTGGATATCGCGGACGCCTTGTCTTCACGCCAAACGTGTACCGTTGCCAATCTTCCACCAGACCATTCAAACTGACTGCAATAATAAAAAGAAAGGATTCGGAGGATTTTTAGGAAACTATTTTTTTAAATATTCGAATTCATTGGCGTTGCTTTCGAGGTTAATATGACAGATCGTGTTACGGGAGTCCTTACTTTCTACAGGCAGGGATAATTCCAACCTTGACGTTACTGGAGTATCCTCATTCGAGAAAGAAAAGATTGACTTTAGTTTAAATTCTATCGTCGTGTCCGAAGGGACGTACAATATTTTCGTCCAAAATGCTTCTCCCACACTGACCTCACTCAAGTAGGAAAGAATTACTATAGAAAGAAATAGCGTCGGTGCCCGTAGATCCTTCATGGCTACGCACTTCTCTGTCCAGCGTCTGTCTTCAAATGACGGGGAAAGAGTTCAATGAAAAGATTTTGAATGCAACTGCAGTGCAAATAATTATGACAACTTTGGTTTTTTTTTTTTTTGCATTCTCTCTTTAGTTTGAATATATTGCTGTGTATTAACCCTTTACCTTTGCGGCCAAGATCCTACCCGAGTTTCCCATCTATTTTAAGATTTTCCACAACCATATGAGTACATTTTGAACAGGTGAAAAGAGGGACAAGCCGTACATCTGCAAGTTACTATCTGCATTGCATGGTGACTAAAGTGTAGACGTAGTATGGGGATTAGGTGGAACAAGTGCTTAAAAAATTATTACTGTCCCAAAGTCATAACAAGAAGCGCCTTCCAATTAAAACCGTGATTTTATTATTTCCGCACGTAATTGGTTTTTTTTGTCAGACGACCCACAAGTTACAGCGTCTGCAACATTGTTGCAGATTCGTCTTCGAAAGCGGTCATTCTTTCACATTGTTAGCTGACGCGTGACCTCTCCTCCGACAGTAGTCAATTTCACTCACCGCCTCGGCCAAAAACAAACAGTACAGCAAATGGGCTTTTGTAAAAGTCGTAAAAATTTGATTACTAACGAGTAAAAAAATATTCTTTTTTTTGGTAAGTACACCCATGCGTTGTCTGTGGTTGTCTGGAGTTGTTCGTAAGAACATTTTCTTGTACGGAAGTACATACAATGTCTGTACGAATACGCCGAAATCAAGTTGATGCAAAGCCCCTGTTGCAGGTGTGTACTTTTAACTGTTTTAAATCCATAAACATTTTCCCTCACATTGGAAAATTGAAATATAAAATTGGAAAAAATAATATTAAAAAAACGATAGTATTACAATACACATTTATTGTCTTGTATTTTTCCGCTTAAAAATGAGGAGTGAATTCCTAATCAATACTGTGAATTAAACTGCTTTTGTCTGTGGCTGCTTATTGTTATTAGAGTGCATGTAGACTACATTTACAATCACACCTTTTTTTGTAAAAAAAATTGTATAGTTTACATCTGTAGGCTATCTATGTATACATTTTATTCATAACATTCTATACAGGCATTTACGTAAAGAATTACTATTTGGATGGCAGAATTCCCATCCAAACACTACTGAAATTCATCCATGAGCAAAGGCGGTTCGTTACTAATTCTGAGTTTAGCATTATCCCCAAAAGGAAATAGTTGGGTATTTCCGGAGGATCTGTACAAAATGAAATACTGACTGACTCCCATGGCACACAAGAGCACCGTGAGGAAGCTCATGTACATGTAGATGAAGGCATTTGTGGGGGAGGAGGGGATTGTCGAAGCTTGGGAATTGTCCTTTGTAATACTGTTCACGTCCCAATTATTTGTATTCACATCCAAAACATCCTCAATTGTACCCTCCACCACGAATTCCGTGTCCCCCTGCTCCAAGAATGACTTGGCCGTAAAGTGGAGTGGAAGGATTGAATCCAGGACATAAGGAAGATTTCCCTCGGGCTCCAGATCTGAGGAAGGACCTCCGATCACCCGCAATCTTCTCTGCCTCTGTCCATCTCCAAAAACTGTGATCGTGCAAGGGGATTGTACCCGAATGAACACGGTGCCTTGGATGTTAAGAGTGTGGTCAATTTCCTTCTCCGAACATTCAATCCTCACAGAAGTCCCTGTTACTATCACCGATTTCTTCGTCGCGGGTTGAAGGATTGGCCAGGAGGCGGAAGAGGAATCTTCACATTGGTACTTACAAAAGTGGAGGATCCCACTCAGGTTTTTACTAAATACCATGGAAGCACACAAATCGGGGTTGGTCAAGCGATTGAGGTCACACAATTGATTGGGTTGACAAATCGTCTTGAATGCCAAGTTATTGTTCGGGTCAAAAATGTATCTTGTGGGAATCCCCTGTGGTTGTAAGGTGCACATTCGTCCATTCACGGAGAAGAGGATGGCCTGGGAGGACAAGAGCTGATAATTGTTCGGCTCTGACCTGTAAGGGACAAGAAATCGGACGATGAAGACCTCCTCGTCCGTGTGGGTACAATCTGCCAAAGGGAGACTGAAGTAGGCCCACAAGGATGATGGAGGAATTGAGAATTCTCCTGGGAAATCCTCTTGAACTTTTGAGAGAATCGCCCGGAGTTTGCCCTCTGTGACCAAGGTATTGGGGAGCCTTCGTTGTTGACAGCTGAGCAGGGCAAAGTTCCAACGGTTTCTCTCCGCATAGAAGGATGCCATGACGGATCCTTGGATTGCCGTCCTGGAATTGGAGAGCGCCGCCGAGGCCAATAATTTTGTTTCATTATCCTTGGATTTGGTGGATATGGGCTGGTAGAAGACGGAATAGAAATTGTACTCCATCCTGGAGAATGGGAAGCGGATGTTGTAACGATAATCCGTGATATTCCTCTCCAAATAGGATGCATTTCCACACAATTGTAGTTGCTGGATGTAAAAATTGACGTCTTCTATATTTGTGTACACTCCCCTAAAGTGAGGGTTGATGTGCGTACAGAAATCCCTGCTCTCTGTGAGCTTTTGGTAATAGGCCAAATGCGTTTGGTTCTCATCATCTTTACCCGGCTCCAGACTCTCGAAATCAATATGTAGATTCTGGACGGCGGCATTGAGGTGGAAGACCACCGGACAGGACAAGGTGTATGGATATTTCTCCGAAGTACAATTGAACCAATTGTTGAAAGTCAATTCCGTCTTATTTAGTTTTGGGGTCAAATACTGTAAAACCACGGGGACGTAGCCGTGATAGAAGAAAGGGGGTGCAAGTTGTTCCTGGAGAATTCCTGGAAGTATCCGAATACGATTGGTTGGAGTTTGAATCGTGGCGCCCGATGTCAGTGTCAGTAAGGTTAAGCAGGAACAAATAGCAACAATAAATTCGAATGAAATTGATCCACCATCGTCTCTTTTCTTATGGACGTCTCCCCTTCTGCCTGGAGAAAAACAGACATTTTTCCACTTCCGTGTTTGATTCAAAAAGTAGTGCAAAGAAGAAAAAAAATTAAAAACCATACCATTTGTAGGAGTAATCTCGGACAAAACCATTTTGAGACGATTTGGTCCAGTCCAGTCAAAAAAATTGGATCTACCCCCACGAACAATTTTATAAGGTCTGGATTCTAGGAAGATTTCTCTTTTGCCAGAAGAATACATTGCAAAAAGGATTGGCAATAGCCACTGCACTTTCCTACTTTAGCACTGATTTTCCCATGGTATAGATTAACCCCAGAGGAATAGAGATGAACGTATCAATCTTCTAAAAGCTATACAATGGCTGGGAGAAAATCCTAAATTGTTTTCCTCTGTAGATACCCAGAGAGACATACATATGATGCATGGTAATTGATTGCATAGTTAGTCCATGAACAAAAAAGTCATTTGGGACAAACATGAAGAAAGAGTGATTTGTTTGCGTCGTGTAGAACACAGGAAGCTTGGAAGTGAGATAAAAAATACACACTGCCACTGATGATAGTAATTATTTTAGTAAATTGTCAGTGACTGCGTGGAAATAAAGGCCCTTGTAAAGAAAACTCCTGCTTCCAAATGCAAAATATATGCGAGTAGTATAATTTAAAATGTAAAAATAATGTAAAATACGCATACACTATTAATTTAAGCATATAATGTAGAACAATAGTAGATTTGTTCATTTTTGCATATACACGGAAATCCCGACTGTTTTTGTAAATTCTTACATATGCCCATATATGTAAATATGTATGTGCGTATAGATACACAACAAGTTGGCAAAAGGTCAGTTCTTTACCATCAAATGAAAGAACTTCCCTGGAGAGCTTCGAGAATGTATGGATTGGTTACTTCTTGGAGAATTTCATTCAGAATGAGACCACTCATCGTATACATATGAGATTCTCATCACATACATATGAGATTCTCATCATAATCATTTATTCGCATCCTTTATTTTGGAGCTTGCACATTTCTGATGTACTGGGAGTTAGAATTTCTGACAATGACATTGCCGTATGGATTAAAAACACAGACATGTACGTAATTGGTACCATCGATGGTTTCCTTACTAATGGCGCAATTAAATTCCGTCGTGGCACTCCAGAGCATTTGGGTGCAATGTTGCCATCCCAAGTAGCCCGGGGATTTGACATTCGGTTTGGCATAGTCATATGGACCCGGGGCGGGCTTCGGTGCAGCAGCGCATTCCTTTCTCCACTCATCAATCATGGCCACTTGAGCAAATGGTGACTTCTCACCCAACCACCAATAGTCAATGGCTGTCTCTTCGTAGCTCGAGCATGGAGTCACATCTGGGTTGTCATTGGGATCGTTGCTATTCGTCTTGATCTCTTTCTGCTCCGCGTAGTAGTCCGCACATGTTTGCGCAGCTGATTTCCACTGTGCCATTCATTTGTGAACACACAAAAAAAACATTGTAGATTAAATTGACAAAGAAATCAGACATAAAACATAATTTCCTGCAATAAAACATTTGAGTCAATTCCGTTATTTGCATAGACGATTTGACATGGTAAAATCGCAGAACCAGGTAAAAACTGTTATGAATAATAGGTAACATAATAGAGGGTGAAGCACAAAATGTGACCATATCCATCGAGCCCTAATTCAAAAAATGAGCAAATTCCAAAAAAAAAAATGAGACACATTATAGCTACCTAACTTCATTGTCCAGCTGGAGTTGGCCGCTTTTTTCCACAATGGAGATAGTTTTTTATAGATACATAGATGCTCCCTGGATATGGTCACATTTTGTGCTCCACCCATGATATGTATGCATGAACATGTATTAGAGAAAAAATAAGAATTTCACTTACTTGATCAGTAGCAGTGAGTTTTGCAGCTCCAGTTTTCACACGGTCATAGTTCACGAAGGTTTCTAGTTCACTATTTGAAAGAACTGGCAAAGACGGAGGGGCACAACATTATAGTAGTTTCCCCTTATATGACTTATTATGACTATAATTACACATTATAATAATAATAGTGATTTATTCCTCGTTCAATAAACATTCACATTACGACATTACAGTCATAAAATTAATTAAGAAAGGAAACTCACTCTCTTCATCGGAACTGCCTTCCTGCGGGGCTTCGGTGGTAGCTTCCGTTGTTGACTCTGTTGTGGATTCAGTGGTCGATTCCGTCGTTGACTCAGTTGTCAATTCCGTTGTTGATTCCGTCGTTGCCTCAGTTGTCAATTCGGTTGTGGATTCGGTCGTTAATTCCGTGGTGGATTCAGTTGTCGGTTCGGTCGTTAATTCAGTTGTAGACTCAGTGGTTGCTTCCGTTGTAGTGGTAGTAGGCTCAGTTGTTGTCGTCGTGGGTGTCGTTGTGGTCGTCGTAGGTTTTGCTGTCGTCGTGGTTGTCGTGGTAGTGGTGGTTGCTACTGTCGTGGGGGCCGCGGTGGTTGTTGTTGTTGTTGCCTTTTGCCCGCCGGGTCTGATATACCTGTAAAAAAATAAGCCACAACCGTCTACACAAATTCCCCGGCTATAAAAAACAATTCAGCATAAATCTCTTGAAAACAGAAACTCACGCTCTTTGAAATCTTTGGCCATTGCCTCCAGCAACGAAGCTGAAAGCCACCATGAGGGTAAGGGTGAGGGCTATGACGTTCTTCATTTTGTACAAAATCCTCTGACAAGGTACCAAGGAAAATCACACCAACTGGATGCTATCCTTTTGCCAACTAGAGGAATTATGGAGGCAGCTCCGTGTTTTATACGCTCCCTTTGATTCTAGGGGATTGTTACAACGTATTCTACACAATAGTCAGGACACCTTCCAAGCAAACCCGAACATGTTTGGTCAGGTTGCATCAGAAGGGAAAAGACAAAAGCGGTTCACGTCCACATTTGAACATCTCTCTTTCTTCCGTTTCGGTCTTTTTGTCTCTCTTTCTTTCTCTACTGTCTTGCTATTTTTCAATAAATCCTTTCTTTTTCTCTCTTCCGGCTAGCGCTTGTCGCTTTCACTCTTCTGTATCTAACCCTCGCCTATGTTTCTTGTTTTTCTGTCGTTTCCTCTCTTCCGACCCTTGCTTCTGTCTCTCTTTGTGAATGTAATTTTTGACAATGATTTACTGGCTAAATGTACCCATTCAGAGCCATTTTATGGTGCTTGTAGGGACCCTCGAACAGGAGGAAAATCATGTTCCAATTTTATCCCTATAAAATCCCTGTTTTTATGAAAAATTGGGCTTGAACCGCTTTGTGTATAAACTCTTCACATATTTGTACATTCTAGTGTTCATTTTCTGACGTTCAGATGTTTTTCTTGATCAAAGGAGGCTTCCATGTACACGGGTACCCTTGAATACAGTAATCTCCGGGATACATCATACATATCGTTGAGCTTTTGTCCGGGGATAATGTGAATGACGTCCAATTTTTGTATCTTCGTCAGATCTGATCACAGTTGACACAGTTGCTTTTCAACCACAAGTTGGTGTAAAGGACAAGGACAGATATGTTTAGATTGCGATTTTTGTATTTCTTTAACAAACAGCATAATTCTGTTGTCCTGCATGATTGACAACTGACAGGATTAATAGGTTTAATATTTGCACGAAATCAGTGCGCAAATTATATGTATGTATATAATTCATTGAAAATTTTCGCCCCTATAGAGCATCGTTTCTGCGTAATTCACTGCTCATTGCGTAAGACTGTAAAGGAAACTGATTGGATGTCAAAAATAGAGGCCAAAACGTGTCATTCCGTGTCCGATTTATTTAAAAAGAAGGTTCAGAATGGGGAAACCCACAACATTAAATAGGAACTGAAATAAAACAAGTCCGAAGAATCGGACAAGAAGTTTAACGGCCCAATTAGGCGGAAATATTTCGCTATTTCTCACGGGAAATTTGATTATTTTTCTTTTGAATGATATAAATGAGGTCGGTGGAAAGTATTCAATATTCTCGCCGTCTAGAGGATGAGCTACTCCGATTTTCATGGGTACTCTCATGAGACTTGGGTCGCCTGGAAGACCCGGAGGAAGAGTCTCTTTCTTTGGATCTGTGTTTATGGTGATGCCGGTGGTGATGATGATGATGTGATCCCTTCTCATCCGGCCTCAGCTTGCTAGATTCTGCGGATTTGTGGATGGACACGCCACTTTCCCGGGAACTGGACTTGGAGCCAGCGGATCCTTTGGATTTGTGCTCAATACTGGAATATCCCTTGGTATCATACCCAGGCTTTCTCCCACCACTTGTGCTCAGAGAGCCCCTAGATGAATTCCTACTTGGATTCCGCGCATATTCCCGCCGTGCATCCTGATCATTCACAAGAGTTCTGGAATGTCTCCTGGACCTCGTCAGGGGTGATCCCGTGGGCGTGGGAATGAATGACTTGGTGGCAGCTCCCAACTTCCTCTCCTGAGATTTCCCACTCGGAGTGGGTCGCTTGGAACTTCGATGTGACTCAGGATTCGCCTTGGACATGGGCGAAGACCTATGAGCAGCCAGATTTCGGTCGTGGTAATCCTGTTCTTTAGAAGGTCTTCGGCTCTCAAAGGTGAGATTCATTTCTCGAGGTTTATTATTGATGTTCACACAAGTTTTGCTACTTGAGTATGGCTTCCTATTTAGGGCTTCCGGGTCCCTTTTTTCGTTGATTTTAAAGAGAGCATTGTCACCTTGGGTGATGCGGGAAATGGAGCCATCTGGGGACGGTGTGAGACTTTTCCCACTTGCCAACCGATATACGACGTAGGCGGCCCAGCTCAACTGCTCGATGACGATCACGATGTCATCGATACTTCGGCGGAGGGCTTGGACTTGAAGAAGTAAGTCCGACCTTTCCATGGATTCCATTGAGAGTAGAAATTCTTGTAAGATCTGTTCCCCATAATCTTCGATGTGGAGCAGAATTTTGAAGATGTCCGTGGAGCCCAATGCCGTGGCGTACAAATCTTGGAAAGCATGCATGAGGGTGACCATGATGTATTGCATTTGCTCCACCTGCCCAATAGAAGAGCTGGCATCCCGCCCAAAGCGATTATACATTTCCGTGGCAGCATCCACACAAGCCCGGAGTTTCATTTGGGTGTGAATGATGGTATTCCAATCGGGTCGGACGATGGGACCCATCTTAAAGTTTAATAGAGTCGGATCCCTTGGATTTCGTATCAGATCCTCCGCCATGTGAAGTCCAAGAGCGGAGGTGTACAAGCGATGGGCTGGGGTGAATGCCTGCCGGGTCAAATGCATGGTGTATTCCCCCAAAAGGGCCACCAGCTCGTAGTCCGCCGTGGGATGAGAGATCTTTTTCCCTTGGGACATGTGCTCATCCTTAGCCACGAGGGAGGCCAGTCCATCCTTGACAATTTTTAATTGTTTGAGGCAGCGTCGAGCAGAACCCAGGACGGTGCCCAGGTGACAGTCTTTGGTCGGAGGTGAACCCGCGGATTCTCGAATAGACGTGGATAGGACTACATCCGGATTTCTTGTGGGAGCGAGGGGTGGTGTGGGGGAACTTAATTTGTCTCCAGGATTGAATAAATATGACTCGGGGTCATTGTGACCACCGAATCCGGAGAGATTCCCAAAATTAATTTCCGGCTTCAGAGGAGCATTCACAGTATCCGTTCCGGGTGAGGTGCTCCGTAGGGTTTCCGAAATTATTTGGAGAACGGAGCTAAAATGGAGTTACAAGTTACACAGCGTAAATATTCGGTGACATTAAATGCGGCCTTAAATGTTTAGTTTGGTCATGAATATGTTTGGACATAAACATTGATTATTTACTCTTTCTGTGAGTTTGGTCCACAGAAATTCCCATTCTGGTCACACTCGTGGTCTGGCCCTCGGAAGTTCATTGCCCCTGCCTACTCATTGTTCTGAGAAATACCAAATTATTATAATATTTAAAATACATACATAATACTAATACATATACATATACATACAATCACAATGATACAATGCACAATGCACACACATGCATTCATGTGTATACAGCATGTACAATGATACTGTGAATACATTTTTTATTGTCTCAATCCCACTCTTCTACACCTGTATGGAAATATCATGACGCCTTACTTATGCATTTTGCTGTACATCTTATTTGTGCATTATGAATTACCAAAACTCACTCAACAACACGCTTTTAAAAATAATAATACACATTATGCTGATATTTTTGACTCCTGTCCTGATGAACAATTACGTACCTGGATTCGCCCATTTCCTTATATTAACATTAAAACTCCGAAATTTTATTAGTATTAATTAGTAGCCCCAAAACCCCCATGTTTAAGTCACAATTGAAGAAAATTACATTTTTCGTGTTTGTTAGCTGCAATTGTTTGGTAGGGCCATTTTTGGGCCTACGAAGCAGTCGCAGCTAATAATAACGTCTGGACTCTGGACTGTGCGTTCTTTCTGCTACTGGGACCTTCCGTCTAGTTTCCTGACCTTGCTTCTCCTGGAATTCGCGTAGTACATAATATTAACGTAACCTATAGTTATAGTGGGACTCTGATTCTCGATAAAAACTAATATAATACATAATAAAACTGAATGACAGACTCATATTCCACTAGCATTAGCTACTTACAGCACGTATAGCATAAGTGTAACATAGACATAGCTACTAGCTGAGCTTCTCAAATGCAATGTTAATGTAAGTACGTATAAGTAAGTAGTTATTTATTGGTTAATGATTAGAATTTGGAATAATATTTATACGCCTACAGTGTACATTGTACATAATACATATATAAGAACGTTTACATACATTGTGTATATTCACAATTCACACTTCACAATCACACTGACAGCGCAGAGACGACATGAAGCAGCGGGGAAAAAATTAGGCCGATTATAATATAATCTGCCTAATTATATTATAATGGCAGATGGACTGAATTGATTAAATGGTGGCTGGGTCTTCTGTCTTCTCACTTGGAATCTCTGGAACCTATCTTCTGTAATTCTACATATAATGTGATCAGTGATCATCGTATCAAGTTGACAGGATATTGGACTGCCATGTTCCATGATGGACAACAATGGCAGCGATATGCTGCGCTGTCTGATCTGGAATGTGAACTATGAACTGCCCTAGTACGTACTAACATACACCTAAGCACCTACCTCCTGCAGTCCAGGAGTTGTCCAGGACCTGGACTGGTCTCAGAATGTCACAAGCCACAATACAATCACAGGCCGCTACTGTCATACATACATATTCGTGTCGAATTCTCTCTTGCCGTCCTTCTTGACGGAACTCTCTCTAGCAGTCATTCTTGTGGAATTTTCTCTTCCGTCACTGGTCACTGATCTGATTCTGAGTTTGATTGCTTTTGCACTGATATCTGGTATGAGTGTTCCGCACATCCGCACAACGCGACGCTCCCGGATTACATTTTTGTGAGAGTCAAGAGAGTCGCATTCCTCCGACCATTGCATTAGCTGGAGTTACTGGAGTGTGAACTTTGTTGTCACTATTACTATTAGCAAAACACCTAATATCTCAATGTCCTTACGCCAGGGTACTTCGGTACTTAACAACTGATTACTGTACTATGATCATAAAGTCGTATGTATTTTATGGTCCAGTTTTATTTGTTCAGAACTCTTCATTCTGCATTTTAAAGCAAGGCAACTGGAATTATTTCTGATGGAATGAAAGTAGTTTGATTATTCCGCAGTAACTTTGGTGCCGGAGATCGAGTCTGGTTGCTAAAGACCAAGAAAAAGACGACTAGACTTATCCGGCGCAGGAGACAGGAAACCATTGATAATCTTGATGGAGGAATTGGAAAATCAGCATTGATGTGTATTTGTTTCGATTCGGCAGAATTTGAGGAATATTTAAGGAATGCAAAAAACGATCATCTATACCTTTATTGGGCTAAAAATCTTTGCAAAGCGTATGTAGTACATACTTAATCATATACTGCATGAGAAGCATGTTATAAGTACACCATAAAGCTTTATTTTCTTGGATTTCAATTGCATCTTTATTCATAGAATGAGATGCATCCACTGGGTGGGTAAAAATGTGTAAATATTTCCAACTAATTTCAGATCTACGACAGGGGAATGTGTATAATTTGACTTCGGATGCTTTGCTAATGAAAATAATGTTTATTCCTATTGTACGAAAAAAGGTTCCAAGCTAAAAATAACGTCTCACAAAAACGTTTGAAGTTCATTCCCTGCTTTTTTTCCTACGTTTCTTCGGTGGTGCTCCCTGCATGTCCTTGTAGAAGTCGATTATAACTTTCTTCAAGTCATCACCGTGCTTGTCTGTGTAACAACAATTACTTTCATTACCTAAATCTCGCGACTCCATGATGAATCATATACTATTCCTACGAAAATACCTGCTTGTGACGGCGAGCTCAACACATTTGCAGCGTAACTGAGCACGTCTGGATGGCTGTGGAAGTCAAATGTGCCGTCATAGCGCATGAACCTCTGAATGTCTGTTTGCCTCATGACAAACGGCGCTATTTTTGGAGGGACCAAGCTTCCTCGAGTGCCCTTAGCAGGCTTGACCAAGAGCACGGTCTTCGGAACATCCTCATCCACCTTGGACACGGCGCCCACATTCCTCAGACCGTCCACGAAAGCTTCCAACTCAGAATTGAGGACAAAATCCGTGTCATTATGGAAGGTTTCCGAGTATCTGTGCTCCAAGGCAAGATGTTTATTTTCATTGATTGGATGGACGTGGTGAGACATGTTATTCATGTAGTCTGCCTCCGCATAGGAGTACGGAGTCGTGCTATGGGCAAGGAAATGGAGAGATTTAATCTGAATGGCTACCAGGGGGAAGCTGATCAAGAACAGGGCCAGGTGGACAAAGGCCAGGAAGAAAGCTCCGCGGCCCGATGTCAGCACTATTTCATTGCAAAGTTCCAGGATGCGGAGGGTACAGCCCTGGAAGCCCATAAATTTCCCATAAATTCAGTCATTTATGGGTAAGTGAAAGGTTTCTTCTGATTTTTGTACACTCACTGACTCACTTCAGAAAAGAGGCGAGCACTAATATCCGAAGTATTGAGCACAATGTCAGCCGCACAATGCACATTCGAGGCAATCCTGAGTTGGCAGCAGGAGGCAGGGACCTTAAATGTCGGATTCTTGGTGTAATCCACTGGGTCATACCTCCCTGGGGGATCTCTCGCTGGATCCAGGAAGTCGAGGTAACTGTCGTAGCCACAGCAGCCTAACTATAAATACATACAATATATGTGTGTATTATTAGTAAGCTGGGAGTTTAATAATTGTAACTCAATAATTACAAGTAAATTGAAATGTCAATATTAAATAATACAAGGAATGCCCGGAAAATTCTAATGACCTCAAAAGTCTTTCTTTCCATCCTGACTCTTTCCTGTCATCCTCACCAGATGCAAACGGGACGTTAAGGGAGTCTTACCGATCTTTGGATGTCATTCATCAAAAAGGTGGACTCGTAGAGACGGCGGTAAATGGGCTTGGAGACGAACACGTCATCAATCACATCTTTGTCCACAAACTGCATGTACGGGGCAGTCCGGTAGTAATTCCGGACGTGATACATAAGAACGCCCCGTAACTTCTTCATGCTCTTCACGCAGTCCTCAGTACGAACTCCAACTCGAATTGAGGTGAGGAATTCCAATGAAATTATGACTGGAACCATGATTAAATACTAAAAGAAAATTGGGAAGTCAAATATATTATTGTAAAGAATCATCTGTCAAAATTAAAAAGGTGGAAGACATTTTTGGACTGGATTATAAATACCACGTAAAGCGCACACTCGCTTCCACGGTAAGAGCCAATGATTCCAAAGGCGACGGTGACCAGGAGTAATAAGGCGACCAAATGATGGAGGACGGAGACTTGGTAGATTTGGCTGTCGAAATCTGCAGATTTTACATTGGGTACCTTCTCTACACTTATGCGAATTCAAGATTATTCCTTTGGACTAATAACTCAAAATTACCCGTCAACATAAATCTGGGCTTCATCGCTTCTAAAGTTTGAACCCACGTCACATCCATGTATGCCACCAACATGTAATACGTTAATATTACCTGTAAAGTGACATGATAAATAAGTATAGCCTTCTAATTACTACATAATTAAAACATGGAAACATCTGACGCTGGAGCATACCAAGTACAAAACATTAATAATGTCAAACAGAATCTCCGGCCATGGAATGCTATCATCCGTGGTCACAAAATTCTCCATACATTTATCCAATCTGTAAACCATGGAAATGTTAAACAGCAAATTGCCCTTCACAATGCTACAATCCCATCCATTCTCATGAATTTGCCAAAATAATGTCCATAATGTGTCTTACATTCTGTGAAGAGAAAAACAGCATCTTTTGCGGTCATTCATTGTTCTTAGTTCTTACAAAATGATCTTCTTTGAAGCTTGCAATGCCTGCGAGTTACAATTTACAACTTTTCCATTGGTAATGAAGGGGAATACTTCTATTGCTGTGTAGAGGGATTGATTGCAAAACTTGGAGCTTACAAAAATATGGCTCTTCTGGAATCCTTTTGGAAAATTCTGGGAATTAAATTATTGTAGAAATGTCAAACAGCACACAGGAATCACATGGAAAAAATTGAAACGGAGAGAAGAAATGAAGAATAGGATGAGGATGGAGAGATTTATTTTTAACGAAAATACATACATTATAACTTCAAAAAATACACAACTGTATGTACATCAGTGTTCAAGGAGTGTTAAATTCGCTGCTGTCACCAGTCACCAGTAAAAGCCCAGGAATTCGGCTTTAAGTCCAGTAGTCCAGTATCACTATGAATATGACTATAATACTACTACTGAGGCTATATGATTACTCTGTAATCTGTAAGTGACAAGTGGCAAAGCATCCTCCGGTATCCGGGTGAAGGATTGGAGGAGAATATTATAACTTATAAAAATCTGGATCTTGGATATCTGGACAAACTGGAGAACGGGAGTTTTAATCCGAACATGAAGCAAATACTAATGCTGACATTATTACTTATTTTATTACTTATGTATTACAATTTAAAATTACATACTGTGTTAAACCAATATTTTTTATGCGATATTTATACACCGTACATAAATGTATGTGTAATAGTTCTTGACTTTCTGACTTCTGACCTTGACCACACCAGCCGCAGTCGTGTCGGTGCGGTGGTGGCGCAAATGTAATTGCATTAATAACCAACCGCCGCAAGCCGCAACAGTCTATTGCAATTTGCAATTGCACTAAAAATCGTTTAAGAAATATGGTTACGAATTTAATAATTTAATCATTATCAAATAATTTATGCTTTATGTTTGTACATTATAATAGCACTCAGCAGCAACAACGGAATGAGGAATGAAAATGAAGGGAGGAATAGGAATATAATATGATTATAGGAATGAGGATGAGGAAATTCGGCAACGGAGTAAAAAAAAGCTAGAAGGCATTCAGGGCAAATAGAAACGGATTTTTTATGTCGTCAAGTCGTCATCGTCAGTTCGTCAGTCGTCTTCAAAATAAAAGATACTAGCTGCTAAACTGGGATTTGGGACGACGGGGACGGGATGAAAATTAATTTCTTTTCCACCTGCTATGCTAGTAAGTTTGAACAAATCTTTCGCCCTTCCCTTAACATACCCAAAAAAGCTGAGGACATTCCGTCAATAACACCGACGTGTCATTTTAACCATAAATCACATTCCTCCAAAGCTGCCCTCCTTTTGCATCATCGTCTTTATTAGATTATGTACATGTATGTACCTATTTATGGTTATTTTAACGTCATAAAAATTGACATACCACTCAACTTTAACAACAAAAAAAGGTGTGAATTCTGTGAATTAATTCTTGATCGTTATGACGTAATTAGGTTCATAATTATTTTCTATACATAGTCTCCCAGATTGAGTTCCAGGAGAGGCTCATACTTGGTTTCAGAAACCAGAGAGGCCAGAGGACAGCAGGACAACACCCTCGAGCAGTCAGAAAATGCAATGCATTTTCATTTATAGGAAGGAAAAGGAGGAAAATTTGGTCCTTACGTGGTGATTTTGATGATTTGGACAAACCCGTTTGGAAGTCCCTCATAAAGTCCATCCAACCCAATAATTTGTCAGTTTTTGCACCTTATAATGCAGATGCGTTTGTTGTTTTCGTCGGTGAAATCATTATTGGCAGGAAATGACGAGTTCTTGAGTACTAGCAGCCCGCATTCCTCGTGGCAGTTGGTGGTCTTCCAAGAAACTCCGTGTTGTGATTTGCAAGTGTGAAGAGTTTGTTTCAGAATCTGATGTTCATGACAAGTGAGCCTGTTTTCACCATATTACTTGTTTTTTTTACCGTGGACGGACTTACGTTTTTTCACCTAATTATTACGGAACATGAAAAACATTTGAATGTTCCGTAATTTTAAAGACATTTTAAAACATTTTAAAAATCACTTCTGGGACGTGAAGGAACAATAATGTTTCTAGTAATATTTCTATATGCTATATAGATTTGTCTGACACAATTATATGGTACAGGGCAGTTTCGCAACCATCCTCACCCACTTCAGGAACCATCCAACCCTTCTAACTATGATCATCACCGGGTTGAAAATTACCACCCTCAGGACTCACCCTGGCCCGTCCGATGCAACAACTGTGGCAACTTTGCCGAGATTTTCTGTCCCCGATGTGAAAATGTCGGCTACTGTTCAGAGGCGCATTTACTGGAAGATGAAATGAATCACAAGGCTCATTGTTGTCCCGAACAAAATTTCACCGAGATCAATCGATTGCCTGACTCTCATGAAGTCATCGGGGTCTCCTCTGCCAATAATTTGAAGGCGGGTCAGACGATCGCCAAAATCCGGCCACTCATGATGGCACCACATGACAAGAATCTCCCCGGACCTCCCAGTAGCTCCCTATGCTTTGGATGTTGCAAGTGGTTCTCCACCGGATCCTTTCAATGCTCCATGTGTGGCTGGCCCGTGTGTTCCATTCACTGTGAAACGGTATGACAGTCTCAAGAAGCACAGAACACGGCTGGGGCTTAATGTTAAATTTAAAACAAAATTATGTTCATTGCCATGATCAAAGTTTTCCAGAGTTCACTCCACTCCACGTACGAATGTGAGGTCTTTCACATGGAGAACGTCCCCTTCACCAACTTCCCCGGAGTCTTTGATGTGGTCCTCACCCTTCGATGCATCTTGATGTTGGAGAATAGCACGGACGACGATGCCATGTGTCAAGCCTTTCGGGACTGGAACTCCTTCAAAGTCACTGCCTCCAATCAAAAGCATTTAATCCCACCGCCCACCTCCTTACTCAGCGTCACCGAAGAATTCTTAATCAAAGTTTGTCGTTTGAATTTGAATATGGCGAAAAGTACCTTACCAGATTTTATTCATCAAGTGGTTGCGTTTATGCTGGCAAACTCCTTGCAGCAGGAGAACCGCGTTTCTGTTTATGACTCAAATCATGTTCGAAATTATTACAGGTTATTACCACACACACACACACATACAATGCTTATAACATAGTGGGTCGTGCGGAGGAGGCGGAAGCCCCTTTGTATAAAAAATGCCCGTGTGATTTACAAGGTATGACATCCGAATCGGTATGTGAATTCAAATCGGAATTATATTCATATATTTCAGTATTTTAATCGGAATTAGTATCCTTATTTTTGTCAGAAAAATATTTTAATTACAAATACATTCGAAATTCAAATTCGTATTCAAAACTTGACATTTGGATTCCGATATTTTATTGGTATTCGAAAATTCCTTCATTATTTTGCTAATTCCCGTCTTCGGGCAAGTTTTTTTGGCAAAATCAAGGTTTTTTTCAATTGGCAGTAGTATATATAACTATTTCGTCCGTAAAATCATCGATTTTTGCCAAATCAGGTTCGCGGAGTCGATTTATAATTTTATGCATTGATTTTGCGATCATTTTATTTACAAATTATGCTTGGTTACATTACAAATCAATTTTTAAAAGTATTCGAAAAGTATTTGAATGCGTATTCATGTGTCTGAGTATCTGAATCAAATTGTATTGGAATTAGAATTTATATTTTAGATACCCGAAATTTAAATTTGTATCCATAATTAGGAAAAACGTATATTCGAATTCGAATTTGAATTCATATTTTTTCGGATGTCATACCTTGGACTGTGATATGAGAAATCTCAGTTTGCCTCTACTCCTTTGTTCCATGTGCCCCATTTCAGTGCCAAGTACGTGATGCCTCACAAATTTGCGTACGGTCAAGATTGCAATCCAAACGTGAACTGGACGGTCAATTATGCTCCGACTCTTCGTGAAACGAATATCCACCTCTTTGCTTCCGTCCATTTGAAGGTTGGTGACAAACTTACGGCATGCTTTGATCAAACATTTGCGCAATGTGGGACGCACGAACGTCGAACACTGCAAATGCTTTACTTCCAAAGACAATGTGAATGTCCACGTTGCCGCGACCCCACGGAGTTGGAATCTTTTGCATCGGCCGTCAAATGTCGAAATTGTATGAGGGGATACATCCTCCCTCTCAACCCTTTGGGGGACTCCAGCTTGTGGAAGTGTCGGAATGAGTCTTGCAACCAAGAGTTTGAGCCCAAATGGATCTTTAACAAATGTTATCTCTTTTCCGAGGAGATTGACGACGTCCGAAACTGCGTCGGCTCCCTCATGGTACTCATTAAAAAGATGGAACACAGCCTTCATCATCAACACTACCTCATAGCAAGGGCTGCGGATCGGGTGGTGGAATTGGGTTGGCTCGACATTAGGAGTAAAACCTTCCAGAGTTTGGACTTGTACTTCTTCAAACCTTTTTACAAAGCTGCCAGGATCTGTCTAAATTTTGCGGATGCCGTCTCTCCGGGATTGACCAAATACCGAGGTGACTGACTTTACACGCACTTTTCTGGGTAAAATAAATGTAATCACAAAGAATTCTTGTTTTTATCACATAACAGAGGAAAAAAAGATGACCAAAAAAAGACTAAAAAAATCCTTCTTGTATGTCGTCACGCAGCCAAATACATTTTTATGCTCCAAATGATACATGGGATCGCGGAGAGTCATAATGCCATTTATCACTTTGGAAAGGATGAATTTGTGGAGGGGCGTTTGATCCGGCAAAAATTTGAGAAAATATATTTGTACCAACAGGAATTCCACAAAATTGCTCAGTATGAGAAGCCTGGTTCATGTTTGTACACATGGTTGGAAACATTAGAAAAGTCCAAAGGTACTAATGCACCTCCAAAATCCAACATAATCATATTAAATATCAAAATTAGTTGTTCGTTAATTAATTATTTATTTAATAAATTAAATAATCAGTTAATTAATTATTTTTTCCCATCTGGTGTGCAATTAGATGTAATTGGTAATCTCTCTTTGTCATTCCAGATGATTTGGGAGAATTGTTGAGAACAACAGCCCAGACACGTGCTTTTGATGCTTACGAGTTGGAGAGACTCAAGCGGGCTTTCTCCTACTTCACCTCCGAAGAGTATGAGCCGAATTTACCCCAAGATTTACATGTGGACGTTAGTCACATCGTCTTTTACATTGATCCTAAGCCCTTTCGTGTGGAGTACAAAAACTTTTTCCGTATTTAATGTAATAATAATAATATCAGTTTTCATTACGTGCCCCTCCTACAGTCATTTATTGTCCATAACCTACAAACCAACAATCTTTGTGCGTTTCTGTGCTTGTATTGTGCTTAATAAAGAATTTCTCCCGTTTTTCAATATTTTTATTATCAAATTACGTAGTTGAATTCTCCCGAATTTTTAGCATAGTTGGCATTATTACAAGTAATTCGTAAGAGAATACACCGATACAAAGACAAACTCACGCCTGCTCCTATTGCAATAGGTTTCTTGACATTCTGTAACGGTTGAAAATTCACAGTAGGAAATACATATTTATGATGGGAGATAAAGATTGTATTAATAATATGTACATATAATAAGAATGTGAATGTTAATTTTTTGTAAGCTGTTCATTTTTTTAACACTACCGTCGACAACCTCCTACTAATACCTGCCTATTTCTGCATTGTGCCGCAACAATGTACAAGCTTCTGAACTTCCTCCAACTCCGACGAATGTTACGACCCCGAAGTCCATGTCGATTTGCGCAAATACCATAATGTACGCCACCAAAATGCCCACGAGCTGCAATAATTATACAATAGATATAGATATAAACTCATATTTGATTCAATAATTAGTAAATCAAAATTAATTAATAATTAATTAATTAATAATTAGTTAAAACAGCGTTGAACACAAATCAGATGTCCACTCGCCCAGTCTCTCATTTTTCTGAACAAATCCAACAACTAACAATGAAATTTTTTACTCTCATAACGAAGCGAATAAAAGTGAAGGACTTCCTCCTGTGACACAAACCGGGTTTGTCAATTTCGCCAGGGTTTTACCTGCGGAAATCAGGTATTAAATGGACAATGGATTTACGTACCTTCCCCAGAAACCTGTAGGTAATGGCAAAGAATCCGCAGCCTTTTAGAGAGAGATTAGCAGAAGATGTTTCTAGGTACAAGATGATCATCCTCCAACTGATGTCCGTACTCTGGTCATTCCCCAAGCTCCCTTCTCGGGCCGGAGGAAACCCAAAAATTGGGTCGGAACCTCGCGGTCCCAATCTAGGACTTTCAACTTGAAAAATGATATTAAATACGGATGTTTTGATTTGATCCAAAATCCTATGAGCGTCCGAGGCCACTATCATCGTGATGAAGAAGTGTGCAAAGTAGTACAAGAAACGAATTCTCAGGAGCCAATAGTCTTTGTTGGGCTCAAATATATGGCCCAAATTCTCCACGAAAAATGGGAGTGCAGAAAAGCACATGCAAACCACCAAAGGCCCCGTGCAAGCATTGACATGGTCAATGGTTTCCTTGATCTCCGTGTAAGTCTCAATCAATTTCTCCGAAGTCATTCCCGGAGCAGTTGCTAATTGGTGAGAGTAGCCCTTTGCCATTAATCGGAGACCCAGGGCTGCCACCAGGACTAAATTGTCTGAAAAATGTTTCACAAGTACCAGATAAATGTTGACAAAGCCGTACAGTACGACTTGTAAGGTCTGAGAGAGGGTTTGAGGCTCCTCCGAGGGTTTTGCTTGGAACAGGCATTGAGCCACAAATTTGGAGTAGTTCCGGTAGCTCTGTTCCCACTCCCGGGATTCGTCGAAGAAATCTTCACTCAACATGACCAGAGGTGCCATGAGGAAGGCGATCAAGGAGAAGGCGGAAATGACTGAGGTCACATTGAAAGCCGTCCAATCTCCATTCTTCTTCCGACACAAATGGAGGATGTAGTAAAAGTTGACTCTTCGGAACCAAATGCAGTAGAAGAATGCCAGTGTGTGAGCTGTGAAAGAGAGAGCTCTGAAGAGGGGGAAGAGTTGCATGGGATCCTGACTCAGTTTGCTGATACTGGACATTTCTCCCTGATTTGGGTCGTCTCCATGGTGAAGTAAATGTCCCCAAAGCCATGTCAAGGACGCCAACAGAATGAAGAGATGCCAAACTCCAATGAGGAGCTGCGGAAACATTATTGTGTGAAATGTCACGTTTGTAAAAAGACGGATGCAAATGGTTTATATTTTTTAATTTAAATGTAAGATGCTCACCTGACGACACAAATGACTTTTAAGGGTATACGTCTGGGACGGGTATTCCTTGGTGATTCTGTAGGGTGACAGCCCGAGATGATGAGTGAAATTGAAGAAAATCCGGTAGTGAACAAATAGATTTGCTTTCGGATTCATAGTCAAAGAGCATTCTTTCCTGACTGATTTCCTGAATGAACAAGAGTCTCTGCAACTAGATTTTAAGTGTGATTCATTTGGACTGTTCTCTTTCATTATATTATAGCTTATTCATGGATTCTCCCATGAGTTTAATTTGACTGCCAAGTATGCACGTCTTTAATATTTCCTCGCAGGACTACCCAGCTTATCTCCGGATTCAATTTCCCAGAAAGTCAACGGTACGTCGGTAGATATATACAATTATTGTCCTTTCGTAAATCCTTCCAAATCCCGTGTTTGAGAATTGCTTGTTGTATCCCTGTACTGATTCTGGAAATACAGATACATAATGGTCGTGATAGGTGATAGCTTTGAAAAACTCGGTTTCTGGCACCTATTTTTGGGCACAAGCCCTTGACTTTTATTGCTTAGTGGCACGACTTGTCGTCTAAAAAAGAATTTAGCAGGTCTCATCTTGCTGATTTGCCTGGACATTTACCATCACCGAACATTGTGACGTCAGCACCCAAAAATAAATCTTATTATGAGAGCTTTCCTTGTCGTATATACTATTGTATCCATTTTTTTCGCTTTTAGTAACAAAATTATATCTTTTTTTTTTGCAAAGTCTTGAATCAACACACATTCTCTTCATTCTTGACTCTAGTCCGACTTATGGAAATTTAATAACTACAGTTAATGCATTTTTGGTATGAAGCAAGTATTATGTATTTATTACAATATTTTTCAAGGTAAAGAAGGAAGTTCCTGGTATAATTAATAATTGTCGTGATCACATGTAAAATTGTAGTAGTAGGTGCAACACGTGGAATTTTGCATCCAAATATACGAATGCAATTTGCTGAAAAAACTTCCCTCGTACATGCTATTGTTCGTCATTAAGTCTGGGTTCTTCTCCGATGACTCTTCACCAGCGGGTGTCTTAAATTGAAGAATGACGAGGAAGTACGTGATAAGTAGTCCAATCATCTGGTCAAAGGAACGTAAAATTAAAATTTTAAAATTAATTAATTAAAATTTTATCCTACATGTCCATTTAAATTATTAGGTTAGCATTGCTCTGATTTAAATGGGGAATTTTAGAGATTATACAATCAGGACGTACCGACCCCAAGAAACCATGTGTAATGATAAAGAAACCACATCCTTTGAGGCCCAGATGAGCTGCGGATGTCTCCAAATACAGGATGACCAATTTCCAGTTGTTCCCCAATTCATTGGTAGACACTAGTGTCCTCCGCTGCTCAGGTGTGGAGGAGCCTGTTTGTGTCTGGAAAATGATCTTAAACAAATAGGTTTTGGTCTTGGTTAAGATCCGATTGGCCCCCGCCGCAAAGATCATGATGGCAAAGTACACGGAGAGGTAGTGCAGGAATCGAATCTTGAGCCAAGGATTATTGAAGTCAAAAAGAGTTGCCAGATTCTCCACCAAATAGGGGAGTGAGAGAAACATCACACAGACGACCACGGGCCCACTGCTCTCATTGATGTTGTCCACTACTCCTTTGATTCCTGCATAGGTCTGAATTAATTTGTCCGATTTCATGGACCTGGACAATGCCAACTCGGAGGAAAAGTCTTTGGCTATTAGGTGCAAGGCCAGAGCCGCCACAAGTACCGTGCTGTTTGCAATGTGAACAACAATAAATAAGTACACGTTCAGGATTCCATAGATTAAGGTCAAGCAGGTCAAGGGGGTGAATTGAATTTGGCTGTCATTGTTCGTCTCAGGTGGAGGCAGGAGGAGATTGTTGGAAACGTATTCGGCGTATCTGTGAAAGGCTTTCCGGAAATCCGATGTGGAGGAATTGGAATCGATGGAAAAGCCATGTTCGCCCAGCATGTGGACGGGGGCAAATGTGGCGGCGATGAGGACAAAAGTGATGGTGACCTTCGTGATCTTATTCGCTACATCGCTGTGCGTTCGATCTGGGATGAGAACTAGGTGGAGGAGGTAGAAAAAATTTTCCTTTCTGAACCAAATACAGTAAAAAAAGGTGAAGGTGTAGGCTGGGAATCGGGCAGCTCGGGCAATTGAAAATAGCTGCATGGGATCCATTTGCAATGGGAGCTGCTCCCCCGGTGAAATCCCCATCAGAACCGTGATGGACGTGAAACAAAGGACCAGATGCAATACGGCACAGAATCCCTGTCAAAAGTGTAGGAAATTGTAGGAAATTTTGAGCACGTTATTATTTATCCGCTACATTTTATTAATAAAAAGCCATGTTATTCTTTTACAAAATCTTTATTAGGACATTTTAAGATGTGATAATAAATATTTTGAAACTTTAGTGTTCGTTTTGCTCGTATTGTGGCAACTCTTTACCTTTTGTAAGGGATTGTTCACCAACAAAGATGGCTGTAGGTGCGATCTAGGTAAGAATATTCTGTACGGGGACAAGCCCAAATAGTACAGGATGTTGAAGAGGACGCGGTAATACCAAAACGTTTTCTCGTTCGGCTGCATCTTGGACATTTGACTTTTTACTCTAAACTAATTACACGATAATTTTATAAAAACGATGTTGTGTGCTTTGTTTCCACGGGTCAACTGGAAAAATTGCAGATGCATTAATTTGTCAATTTGTATCCCTCTGAATCTTCAAAAGCCCATTTAGCATTATCAGTTCCGCAGATTACCGACAAAGCTCAAGGAGCTTATCGCATCAGCGTTTAATTCAATTTTTCCTCCAAATAAATTTGGAGTGTTACAAGGATTTTTCGTCCCCATATTTAGCAAAATATTCAGGAACATCAGCTCTCAGGTCATGTACTCAATTTTCAGCTTCGAAACAAATTAAATTTCTGGCAACAATGATGCATTTGGTATCATCCGGAAAACCAATGAGGCTTGCAATAAATGGGCGGCTGTCTACAAGGGGATGACAGCGGAAAAAGGTCCGTTATCAGTGCGATAAGGCATGTGCCAACCCCTGGAAAATAATGTAACTACCTATATAAATCACTGTTTTTAGACATAAAAACCCCTACAACGAAATGTGGCTTATTGCCCCAAAAGAAGTATTGATCCAATTTCTTACCCTTCACAAAGGCGTGTGGAAATTACAAAACAAACACCGCCACTAGCGGCTTAAAAAATAGGACTAAAACTATTTACTTTAATGTTTACAGGTAAACTCTTTAAGCAAGTGTATAGTTCCAGGAAACATACATTATACTTGCCACTGGGTTAGTTGTTCACGAATATGTCAACAGCAACTAGCGAATAAATGATTGCTTTAATTATATGTAAATTTTTTCTTGCAGTCGCCGACCCCTTAAGAGTCAACTAATGTACTATTCAATTATTTATGCTATAGACGGAAATGGTACACAAAAGCAATAATTGCTCACTGCTTGATTTACATCCAATAGTGCATAATATGCATATTCAAATGCACTCCTGTTGACCTGTAAACACATATTTAGAATTATCAACAAATCCAGTAGGTCAGCATATTTTTCTGGGACATCCATGTACTTATATTAGTACTAAGTCACTGGATAAACACAGTTGTGGGTCCATGCAAAATTACTTCCATCACAACATTTACCGAAGGGAATTGCATGCACAAGGGATGCTAATTAGAAGTACCTTTTACCATATAATCAACATGAATTGGGTGTTGCAATACGTATTATTTAACAACAAGTTGGCGGCTGGCAAGAATTACGCAAAAAGGCATTTTTAACTGTATCCTCTAAATTTTTCTTGGTTTGCAGCAATCTTTTATCTATAAGTTGGCCATTTTTATAAAATCCTCCGCTTCTACTCCAGCTTTAATAAACGTTCTGACTGCGACACAACTATTATTGTCGCTTTTACGGTGCTAAAAAATACGGAGACGTACATCACTATTGAACTGTCTACATTTTGTGAACAATGGAACTTGATCAAAATTTTACGAGAAAACGTCGCTGGTCTTTTATCATCGTCCTAGGCTTTTTATTCTTCGGGGGATGTGAATATGGTACGAATGGATATAAGTATACTTTCAGGAGGATAGATTGTTGAAATCGATAGTGACTATTACCTCGATTAAATCTAATTGGGAGGATTACTTGCTTCTGTGGTCACACACATCAATCGGGGAAAGCTTATTATGCGTGCGTAAAAATGTGTTCAATTTATTTGACAGTCATTCGTGTTGCTTATTACAGTAATAATTCTACCGACAGCCTGGGATTACCTTCAAACTTTGGGCGTGACGCAAGAATACTGGCTTGGCTTCACTTTGTCAGGTATTATTACACTGGATTTTGCAAAGGTATTTCTTAAATTAAAATAATAATCGCCATAAATTCATGCTCTTACTGTGCCACAGTGTACAGCTTTTCAGCAGCAATCTCCGGAATCGTGGGCGGACGTCTCTCGGATGTTTACCCAAACCATACCAAAGCGATTGTGATTGCCTCCTTGGCTTTTAGGTCCCTGGGGAATTTTCAGTACATGTTGGGATTTAGCATTTACAACATTTTGTGTGCCAGATTGCTTTGTGGTATGTTTTATACTACATTATAATCTTGGAGCATTATAATCATGAGGACTTTACGCCCTTTGCCGGGTTTCAGGACTGGGAGCGGCTGCGGGGACGGCATTAATGGCAGAAGTTTGCCGGACGACGCGGGTTGAAGAAAGAACGGTGTATTTGTCCATCTCCAACGCAACCTTTCAGCTGGGCATTCTCGTGGGTCCGGGCCTACAATTTATTTTGTCCTACTGTCACTTCTCCTTATTCAACTATTTTGAGATCAACATCCTCAATGCACCCGGCCTCTTCCTGGGCTTCCTGTGGCTCACCTACTGGATTGCCACTGTCCTGTTGTTTGAAAATCTTTCGGACCAATTCCAGGAACAAGAGAGGAGATGTGTAGCACAAAGGAGAAATTCGTCTAGAATGCAGCAAAAAATAGCCCAGAAGTCAGCCTCGGCTTCAGCAACACCGTCTCAAGGACCAATCAGGGCTTCGTACAAACAATATATGGATGGTATGCAGCTTAAACATAAGCACCCTAACGGGTTTATTTTTGTCATCTATTCAACAAAAAAAGTGAAATTAATTTGTAACTTTCACCCAGCAAAAAATATGAAATTAATTTGTAACTTTCATCCAGCAAAAGTGAAATTAATTACCAATTTTTTTTTGCATTTATTATTATAAATATTTTTTAAATTACAGAATTCATGACGGACACCTTCATTTTGCTCCTCTCCCTCGTTTTCATATTGTTCTTTTCGCAAGTGGCCATTGAGGTAAGTTTTGAAATTACGCCCTGATCACTTAACTGATTTAGTGAGCTGCAAGGTCTGTTTTTCCTAATGACAGACCATCATCCCGGTGGTGACTCAAGACTTTGGATACGGAGTGTACGAAAATACATACATCTACATGGCCGGGGGTTTGGAAGCTCTGATTGTCTACTTCATCGTTGCCTTCACCGGGAAATGCGTCCGAGAAACAACAATGCTCGTTATTGGCTGGGCCTTCATCCTCATCGCTCTGATTTGGCTCCTCTTCACCATGCCCTATTTCGAAGAGGGCAATGCTTCTCACATGGCGTACTTTATCATTGGTGTGGTTGTGATCTACCTGGGAAATCCTATTGTTTCAGTCAGTAGTGCTACCTTGTCTTCTAAAGTGCTCAGCAACGAGACTCAAGGTAAATCTTTCAGTATTCAAAAGGTAATAGTTAATTGCATTCAATGGCGTTTTTTTTAAATGTCGAAAATCATTTTTAACTTAATAGGGTTAGGTCAAGGTGTGCGACGTTTGGTAACTTACGTCGGACTCATTTTCGGGCCATCTTGGGCCGGTTCCACTATCCAGACACCAGAGCTCCTTCTTGGAGTTACTATTGCGGTGATGCTCATCAACGGGGTATTTTGAAACATTTTTGTTTTAAGCCAGTGGCTATTTTGTCTTTTAGAGTTGTACTCACTTTTCTGTGTTATCCTTTATCCTTATATATATAGATTAATTTACACAGGTCAGGAGGTCAGGACGTGTTCAACAACTTTTCTTTTTACTTCCTAGGTTATGCTCGCTGTGAGCTTCAAGAATTTGAGGAAAGCCGAGAGAAACATTTTGGATGAGGGAGACGTAGAGAAGAACTCTTGTGACGAATCAACTCCTTTGCTCAAACTAAATGGAACTCATCCTTCGAAACAGCAAAAACATTTATAACTAATATACTCACAAAATATAGCATTGCTGATGAAGCTAATAACTCTCTTTTCATACATAGCTGTAATTATTGATACTTTTAATGGCGGACTACATCAATTAACCATTTGAAATAAAACACGTGTAATTTATTTTACCGTTTGGTGTGACTGATATGAGAATCATAGTAGATGGCTCATTAAGTTGTAGGAAAAATTACAGCGGTACAAAATCAGGATTTATTTTATTGGAAACCTGACAAGGAAGGAATTTTCCCCCTGTGACCTAAAATGGTCACACACGGATTGAGTTGATAGTGATTTTATTTGCATGGCCATAGGGATCCTTGAGATATGCTACATGCCAAGTGTTTCGTCAGCGCCTGCAAAACAGGCGGAACTGGCGAATGTATGTACATGTGAAATCCGTTTTGCATCTCTTAGCTCAATGGATTGGTCGATTTCGTTGCAATTTATTTTAAAACATAGCGAAATAAAATATGTCGAACTATTTTTTCGCATTTTTCGAAAATCCCATTTCTCGACCAACTATAACGGAAAATGTGTAATTAAAAATTGCGTTCTTCCACTTTTGGACGAAAACATGCGAAATTCAAAAAAATAATCCCAGATAATTTAATTGTGTACTATTAGAGCAAAACAACACTAAAATCGATACGTTGGTTTGCCCATCATCACCAAAACGGCGAAAAATTTGGCTATTTTTTCATCCATTACCGAACGTGTTCCAAATTTTTGCCTCCCGAAATCGAACCAGTCGACGCATTTTGACCCGCAATTTGACTATTTTTTTTGAATTTCGCATTTTTTCGTCCAAAATTAAGAACGCAATTTTTAATTACACATTTTTGGCCATAGTTGTCCGAGAAAAGTGACAGGGCAAAAGATGAAAAAAAAATGAAGAACGTAGATGAGAGCAGGGGCAACTGACGACTTTATTGGTCTGAGCGCATAACCCGCCTGAGGGGAGAGACGATCTGTCCGAGGCAAGCTCAGATCACAATCATTTGGAGCATTGAACCGATCAGTACTAATAACTAACATTAATTAGTATTTACCAATGCTTACTAGTGGAGATGAGCATCATCTCACAATATGTACATGCTTAGGAGTTATGGCTGATTGATTACTGACATTTTCGGGAAGGTCAGGTCTCTCCTAAATCCAGGTGATCCTGGCCTGGTTGCGCTAAACCTCTGAAGAAAATCGCGAGTAGACTCAAACGTGTTGTAAGCAAGTTTATAAGACGCATTTTGTTATGCCTGAAAACCTGCGGAAGCGTTGGAAATGTTTTTAATACAAACTCAGCCACGAATGACTAATTGTTGTGTTGTATCCATTCAGAGAAAGAACCATCCTTTTCAGCATTATCTTAAGATTAATTAGCATTATCTTTAGATTAACAAGTGGTCCGTTACATGTGCAGTCCCCATAAAATCCTTAAGATAAACAAAAATCATCTTCCGCCACTTCCGCGTGCGCCACATCGTATTTAAAGGGTGATTTCTTTTGTTTTCTGCAGCATTAGAGCTTTCTTGACTTGCCTTGAAATTAATTCCAGATCAGCTGACTTGCTGTTCCTGGTTGAAAATTTGCTGTGAGTAGGCTTTTGTGTACCTCATAGATTATGGCGTTGTTCCAGGTCGTGGTCACTACTTCCGTCCTTGCTATTTGTCTTGGTCTTGTGAATACAGCCTGGGGCAAGGACTGCATATTGAAAAAAGGTGACACGACCCCATTTGAGTCGCCTCAGAGCTACGGCAATGCTGATTCTGCTTCGAATTTATTTAGCTCGGAATTACACCTACCCATTGGTCGTGTGGCTATGTACGTGTAAATGTATGTTATATATGAAGAGACAACTGAAGGAGATGCATGGACAGCAGATGAGACAGGTTTGAAAAAAATTTACCCCAAAATGCCGGAGAAACCGAGCAAATTAATCCTCGAAGTCTGTGGAAGTCACGAGAAAGCAAAAGCGGGTTTTTCTGATGTCGATAACTTTTTGCATTGCGTCGGAAAAAAGCTATTCGAGTAAGTTGAAGGCATAATAATGTTCTTATAGCTGATATACTGGAGTTTTAGATACAGATGCACAAGAACACAAGACAAAATT